>KV014947.1:0-10635 GCA_001598015.1 Dorcoceras hygrometricum | reverse complement strand
CTGTACGCTAACCACGACCAACTGGTTCTTGCAGGCACTATCAGTGATACCTAGGGGATCATGGGGCGATGTTGCTAGACGCTTTACCATGATCCGATGGGCAAGTTCGGAATTGTGATTCCGGAGCCGCAATGGTTGTGGACCCACGGCTAGCTGTATCCCTGAACCATTGAGGGTCACACAAGTACTGGATTCGAGATTCCCGCACGGATACTCAGCTCAATGTGTTGAGCATACGAAGAGGATTTTGGGGAGTGCGACTTCCTAAAAGTCAACAGGGGTCAAACCGGGGTTTCCCGATGTTGAGGGGCAAAACGATCATTTTGCACTGGGGTTCTGAAAAATGGTTTTTCAGATCATAGCATTCAGTTTTGGAAACTGAGTCGATCGGTCCGATCTGATCGGCGATCGGAGTTACGATGAAGTCTCGATGATGGGGCTGAACTGAATGTTCACCCGTTGGACCCAGGCCCGTTGGGCCGGTCCAAGTCATCATTAAGTCTATTTAATTAAGACTAACCTAGACTTCATAATAACTCACTCTCATAACCCTAAACCTAAATACAGTCGCCCCCCTCTCTTCATCTACCTCACGCCGCCGCCGTGCGCCGCCCGCCGCCGCCGCCGCTCGCCGGACTTGATCCGGCTAGTTTTTCGAGGAAAATTCGTTGGAGATAAAATCCTTCAGCCTTCTAGTGCAGGCTGATTGGAGGGAGATCGATTCCGGTCGTGGACCTGATTGACGGATCTACCGCCACCTACCGTGAAGAGCCGGCGTTCTTGTAATTCCGGTTGGAGCCAGGCACAAGTGCCAGCAAGGTATTCGTTAAAACACCCTATGAATGTCATAGATATGAATTGTTTATCGTATTGATCGTCTCCCGGCACTTGTATTTTCTGTTCTTCCGCTGCCTCGCCGGGGTGCGCAATCCGGATCCCAACAAATAAAACTTGTTTCAAAATAAGAACATGTGCTGCTGAATCACTTAATCTATTCAGATCTGAAAAGAAAACAATAACATATCTACCAGCTGTTCTTTCATTTCTCCTATTTCGTCCCATGTGCTGAAAACAACTCAACCAAAATAGGATCTTGGCATCCACACGGAACTCGCGCATTCCGTGTCAGCTCGACAAAAGAACAACAATAGTTCAAAAATCATTCCTCTCCCTATCTTCATAAAATAAGCTTTTCAAAAACAATTAAAGCATTTAAAAATAGATAGCACATGCGTTTTAAAATAAATGCTCGTTCAAGAACAACCTGCTCTGATACCACTTGTTAGGACCGAAGGATAGGAAATAAATGCAAGCAAGCGCTGCTATTGATAAATAAAAATTTTTGCGCTGCTATAAAGGAGCTACAATAGCTCAAGGTTCTTGAACATTAAATAGAGCACCGGAGACAGATCTGGTATGTAATAAAAACATACGGAAAACACTAGAAATGAATCCTAATTTTAAAACTCAACACAAACAGATTTCTGTTTACAGAAATCTGTTCGACCGTGCAAGTGTGCAATCTGTTATGCGTGCGTGCTAATATTAAAGTGCATATGCGGAATAAATAATAGAATACAATACACTGCTATTTGTTTATGGAAGTTCGGACATCAATGTCCTACGTCTCACCTTCTTCCTTCTTCAGGAAGGTTCCACTAGAAGATTTGATCTACACCTCATGTACAGACCCGATCCCGCAACCAGCAGCTGCGAGAACTCCAAGACTCCACAAGCCCTCGACTGTCACTCACTTGTTTTACGCCTATGTGAGAAAGGCTACAGACACAGAGTTTAACGTCTTCGTGCTTGGACGGGATCTGATTTGCATTTTGGGTTTTGATTCACTCGCTAAGCAATTACGCACATCTCTCAAAATATGCGAGTGAATCTGTGTGTGTGAGATTTTACAGTGTATCTCTCAGCTCTCAAATGAGAAATCTCACACACTGGGAAAATGCTTCTACAAAAGCTGATGAAGACTCAGCAGTCGACACTGCAATAAGCTCCTCTCTAAATGATGGTCGACTGCTTCATCTTCCTGTTTTTCTTCCCTCTTTGCACTGTGCGTTCCTTTTTCTGATTGTTGTCTATTAATCACACAGTGTCAAAAATCATCGATTTCTTCAAGTCATCTTGTATATATAGCTTCTCTCCAAAGATATAGCCGTTAGAGTAGATTCAAATCCCTTCTGTGCTTGTTACGGCTAAATCGTCGTCTTCCCAAATGTGTGCAACCATACTCTGTATATTGTACTATTTCCCAGAATAGTACAAATTTTGTCCCCTTGATTTAAGACATTTGCACGACTCAATATCAACCATTGATTCTTTCCATTTAAGTGGTTGATTGCGTCCCAATAGCTGAATGTATTCCAACAAATTGTTCAACAGTTGTTGGTTTTCTTTGTATCGCTCATCAGCTGTAGGTTCTGTATATGCTTCAGCTGATTGTTCTCATCTGCTCCAGCTGATATCTGCTTCATCTTTTGTTCGTCGTTCCAACAGCTGATTCGCCTTTATTGATCAACATCTGATGTCTGTTGTCTTTACTGCTGAACAGCTTTTGATGACGTTACGACTGCTGAAATCTTCTACTGCTTGCGTCTGAATAACCGATCTACTGTAGCTTGCGTCTAGATAAATGATCCACTGTAGCTTGCGACTGGTTACATGATAAACTCAACGTCTGAATCAATATCCCTGCGTCTGAATACCCAACGACTGGTTACACTGTAGCTCTCGTCTGGATTCATCTTTCTTCGCGCTACGTCTGATTCACTGTTAAGAGTTAAACAACGTCGCTCCATCTCTTGCGCTTCTCTTATCAACTGCTGATATTGCTTTTGCTCAACTGCTGATTGTGATGACATCACTGCTTACATCATCATCGCTGATCCATCTACTGATTCTGCTGACGTCACTGCTGCTGATTCATCTTGTTGTCTGCTGATATTGCTGACGTCATAGTTGCTGATCACAGCTTCCTTCAATAGAAATGCTGACGTCATCATCGCTGATTCCAGATTCCTCTTCACATCGACGTCTGATTCATTTACGTTTGCGCAACAGCTGATTAACATCGTCTGGATAGCATCTGAATTACATCTTCATGCACCAGCTGGTCAAGATATCAACGTCTGATCAGACTTCACTAAACAACGTCTGATCAGACTCCACTTTGGCTTCCATCAACAGCTGATCCATGTACACCTTAGCGCTTGCAGCTGGTTCATCATCCCCTTAGTGCTCCAGCTGGTTCTTATCGTTCCAGCTTGTTCAATACACCTAAATTCTCCAGCTGATTCAGACTCTTTTAGCGATTATCACAGCTCTATACGCTATCTGGGACACTCTAACCACCTCCTGGGGCACCTCCAGCTGGGTCTACTCCAAGACCAGCAGAGTAACCATGATAACCTGAAAACACACACAGGCAACAAACAACCAGGCCCCAGAGGGACAGGGGTCAAACCCCAGTACGGAGAGCAACTGAAAACAGCGGTTAGATAGCAACAGATAAAATGCAAATGCTATGCATGAGATAAAGGCTACAACCGAACACAAGAAGCCAAAGGATTTCAAGGACTGCTCAACAACTGAAATCCGAACCGAAGATAGTGGCCACAATGTGTGTGACTATATGGGAGCTACACACTCGTCTCAACACACGGTACCAGGTGCATCATCAACGCTCAACCTGCTGTTGCCCAACACATGAGATGTGGGAGCTACCCACTCCGCTCATGGTGGCTAACAGTCCCAGCAGGGAGATGAGGGATGGGAGTTACCCGCGCGCCTCTACAAGCACCCTGGAACGCTCAAGTCAACAAGCAAGATACGGCTACAAGAGATCTGATAACGGCATGGAACACATGCTTGTATGCAGTGCAACAAAATGCAACAGATAACAAGACAATACACATGGAATCACAAAACAGCAAGCATGAGCACATATCCATGCCAAATCTCAACACTGTAAGCAAGCTCAAATCCGTACCTCAAGTCTTCTTTGCTACAATTACTACAAACAGGGTCCGAGCAACGCAGATCTCACACCTACTAAGCCAAATACAAGCAACTACGCAAGGACAAAAACAAAGAAAAGCAACAGCTGGGAGCTACGAACGCGACCAGCGGTATTCTACCCCCTCTATCTTAACAGAGAGCTCTAAACAACACAAGGTAGAATCTAAAAACTTACCCCAAATAAGCTAGGACGGAACGCTAACAGACTACACAGGGGAGATGTCTTAGCACACCTCACCAGCTTCAAGCAAGCGTTCAAAAGCAGCACCCAAACAAAGAGTCTCAGCAAGAGGAGTCCAGCGCTACCACTCTCACTTCAATCGGAGCTATCTACCATCGACAATCGGAGAAGATAAGGTTTGGTGAACAATAGCTAGGGTATCGCGACATAGTTCACTATCGGGAAATATTCTAAGTGTCGGGAAACAATACAAAGCAACGAAGACCAAGTCCTCTTATTGTTGGCACAGTGGCGGATCCGGATCCCGTTCCCGGGGGCGCAGCGGAAGTTTCAAAAATTACCCCGGAAACATTCAATACATAACAATCAATGCATAAAACATACATAGGATTTTTTAATTAAGGTTACCTTGCTGGCGTCTAGGCGCCTGGCTCCGACCAGAATCACAGGGAAACTGGCACTTCAAGGTAGGCGGCGGTAGATCTCCTAATCCGGTCCACGACTGGAAACAGGACTCCTTCGTCAGTCTGTACTAGAAGAGCTGACGAATTTGACACGAACGGAATCCCCTCGTCGACGTGATCGGAACAAGTCCAATCACGTGAGCACCGGCGATAGGCGGCGGAACGGCGGACGGCGGGCGGCGCGTGGTGGTCGGCGGCCGTGGGAGAGGGAGTGAGGAGAGAGGCGACTATTGCTAGGGTTTAGAGTTCAAGTGTGGTCATAATAACCCTAGGACAATAATAAGTAGACATGTGATGGGCTTGGACTGGCCCAATGGGCCTGGGTCAGGCCCAGGTCCATATGAACATTCGGTTCATTTCCATCACCGTGGCTTCATCATAACTCCGATCGACGATCTAATCGGACCGATCTACACAGTTTCCAAAACTGAGTATTATGATGTGAAACAATTTTTCAGACCACCTAGTCCAAAATTGCAGTTTAGCCCTTCAACTTTAGGGAAATCGCAATTTGACCCCTGTTAACTTTTAGGAAGTCGCACTCCCTAAATTCCTCCTCCTATACTCAACACATTGAGCTCAGTTTCCGTGCGGGAATCCTGAAGCCAGTACTTGTGTGACCCTCAATGGTTCAGGGATACAGCTAGCCGTGGGATCACAATCATTGTGACTCCGAAATCACAATTTCGGACTGACCAATCGGATCATGGTAAAGCGCCTAGCAACATCGCCCCATGATCCCCTAGGTATCACTGATAGTGCCTGCAAGAACCAGTTGGTCGTGGTTAGCGTACAGTACGGTCCTTTCAACACATATATCCCGATCAGATCAACGACCATTGGTAAATCGAGAGTCGCTAGAGATCCGATAACTATACATACATCTTGGAGATCAAATAGTGACATCGCGAGTGTTACTAGGTAAACCCATTTACCTAAAACACATATAGTACTCTGGCCAGAGATTTATCACACTATTATCTCCTCAGATAGCATAGGATATCCATGCATAAAAGCGAGCGGTGAATCCTCGACAACGAAGCATCGACTCCTACATGCATCGGGTCCTCACCCAATCCCGCCACCTAATGACCCCAACTGAGTCAGTAAACGGGTCAAAGTGAGGCACCTATCATGTAGAGTCTCAATGACGTTTCAATTAGTGAGGACTAATCAGTACAACCAAGACCTCGGACTTATCCACTCGACAAATGGTAACCACTTGGAAAGTCCGAACGAGGGTAGTTCGACAGATCACCAGGTCACTATCCATCTGCATGCTCAGAACATCACAATGTTCCCTACCAATGAAACATGGTACTTCGCATCGCAGATGCTAGTCTCAAGCTCGGGCGGCCTTATCCTCATTTTGACGGTCCAATCGACTAGGAACGAGTTCAGAATACACAGTGACTATTAGATGTATTTCATGATAGCCATCATATCCACTATCACATCTAACATACACTATGGTGTATTCTAGGTTTTTATCCAACACAATTGTTAACATTATAACATAATGAAAATAAAGAATGTCATATAAGAAATACGAATTTCATAAATAAAGATCGTTATACGAAGAGTCAATAAAATCAACTGCTATTTCACCCCTAGCCACAATATCCCGGATTATGTGGTATTTCCTCAGTATATGTTTGGATCTTTGGTGAGACCTAGGCTCCTTTTCTTGCGCAACGGCACCCGTGTTGTCGCAGTACACCGAGACTGGACCAACTCCTTCAGGGATTACGCCCAACTCTTGGACGAAATTCCTATCCAAACTTCCTCTTTAGCAGCAGCTGATGCTGCGATGTACTCAGCCTCAGTGGTTGAATCCGCGATGGTGTCTTGCTTGGAACTCTTCCAAGAGACAGCACCACCATTGAGCATGAATACAAATCCAGAGGTTGATTTCGAATCATCCACGTCACATTGGAAGCTAGAATCAGTGTAGCCTTCCATTTTCAGTTCACCACCCCCATAGACCATGAACATATTCTTAGTCCTTCGTAAGTACTTAAGAATATCCTTTACGGCCTTCCAATGCAGTTGGCCGGGGTTGGCTTGGTAGCGGCTCATGACACTCAGAGCATATGCGACATCCGGTCTAGTTGAGATCATGCCATACATAATACTACCTATAGCCGAGGCATATGGCACACGTGTCATACTCTCTATCTCCTCATCAGTCTTTGGACACATAAACTTAGATAGAGTGACCCCGTGGCACATAGGTAGGTGTCCTCTCTTGAACTCTTCCATAGAGAACCGCTTAAGTATGGTTTCGATGTAGGTAGCTTGGGTGAGTCCGAGCATCCTTTTCGATCTATCTCGATAGATCTGTATTCCAAGAATATAGGACGCTTCACCCATGTCCTTCATCGAGAATCTACTATACAACCACACTTTAGTTGACTGCAACATTCCTACATCATTCCCAATGAGTAGAATGTCATCAACATAAAGTACAAGGAATGTCACAGCATTCTTAACTACCTTCTTATATACACATGGCTCCTCGGGATTCTTGATGAAACCAAATTCCCTAATTGTTTTATCGAATCTCATGTTCCAACTTCTCGATGCTTGTTTGAGACCGTATATCGATCTCTGAAGTTTGCATACTTTATGCTCACTTCCTACAGATGTGAAACCCTCGGGCTACGTCATATAGATCTCTTCCTTAATGTTTCCATTAAGGAACGCAGTTTTCACATTCATTTGCCATATCTCATAGTTGTACCATGCGGCTATGGCTAGTAGGATTCTAATTGACTTGAACATCGCGACTGGTGAGAAGGTTTCATCATAGTCAACACCTTGCCTTTGAGTGTAACCTTTCGCGACCAGTCGTGCCTTGTAGGTCAGTACCTTACCATCAGGCCCAAGTTTTCTCTTGTATATCCATTTACACCCTATAGGAACAATTCCTTCGGGAGGATTAACAAGAGTCCAAACTATTGGGAAACGGTGGCGGATCCGGATCCCGTCTTTCGACGGCGCAGCGGAAGTTTAAAATTAGCGTCGGGAAAAGTTCAATACAATAAAGGAAATCTACAAAAATTCATAGGGTGTTCGTAGATGATTGTTACCTTGTTGGCGTCTAGGCGCCTGGCTCCGACCAGTTTCACGAGGAAACCGGCACTTCACGGTAGGCGGCGGTAGATTACGTCTAATCAGGTCCATGACCGGAAGCAAGGTTCCTTCGTCAGCCTGCACTAGAAGGCCTGACGAGATCATCACGGACGGAAACTCCTTGAAAAGTTGGTCGGAACAAGTCCGATCACTTAGCGGCGGCGGCGGCGGCGATGGTGGTGGCCGGCGGCGGCGGTGGCTTTGGGAGAGGAGGGGGCGGCCAACTTTGGAGCTAGGGTTTGTAATGATGTGATTATTTATGATGAAGCCCTAAGTCTCTTTTAATAAGACTAGTAATGGACTTGGACCGGCTCAACGGGCCCGGGTCCAAATGACGATATCCATCACTGCGACTTCATTACAACTCCGATCGCCGATCAGATCGGACCGATCGACTCAGTTTCCAAAACTGAATATTATGATCTGGAAAACCATTTTTCCAGAACCCCAGTGCAAAATGACCGTTTTGCCCCTCAACAGCGGAAATCACGATTTGACCTCTGTTGACCTTTAGGAATTCGTACTTCCAAAAATACTCCTCCTATGCTCAACACATTGAGCTCAGTTTCCGTGCGGGAATCTTGAATCCAGTACTTGTGTGACCCTCAATGGTTCAGGGATACAGCTAGCCGTGGGCCCACAACCATTGTGACTCCTAAATCACAATTTCCGACTTGCCCAATGGATCATGGTAAAGCGCCTAGCAACATCGCGCCATGATCCCCTAGGTATCACTGATAGTGCCTGCAAGAACCAGTTGGTCGCGGTTAGCGTATATTACGGTCCTTTCAATCCATATATCCCGATCAGATCAACGACAATTGGTAAATCGAGAGTCGCTAGAGATCCGATAGCTATGCATACATCTTGGAGATCGAATAGTGACATCGCGAGTGTAACTAGGTAAACCCATTTACCTAAAACACTTCTAGTACTCTGGCCAGAGATTTATACACTATTATCCCCTCAGATAGCATAGGATATCCACACATGTAAGCGAGCGGTGAATCCTCGACAACGAAGCATCGACTCCTACATGCATCGGGGTCTCACCCAACCCCGCCGCCTAATGACCCCAAGTGAGTCGGCAAACGGGTCAAAGTGAGACGCCTATCATGTAGAGTCTCAATGACGTTTCGAGTCATGAGGACTAATCAGTACAACCAAGACCTCGGACTTATCCAGTCGACAAATGGTAACCACTTGGAAAGTCCGAACGAGGGTAGTTCGATAGATCACCAGGTCACTATCTATCTGCATGCTGAGAACATCACAATGTTCCCTACCAATGAAACATGGTACTTCGCATCGCAGATACTAGTCTCGAGCTCGGGCGGCCTTATCCTCATTTTGACGGCCCAATCGACTAGGAACTAATTCAGAATACACAGTGACTATTAGATGTGTTTAATGATAGTCGTCATACCCACTATCACATCTAACATACACTATAGTGCATTCTAGGTCTTTATCCAACACAATTGTTAACATTATATAAACATAATGAAGATAAAGAATGCCATAAACAAATGGGAATATCATATATAAAGACTGTCATATACAAGAGTCTATAAACCCACATGCCACAAGTTGGCTAGTTGGGCATCTACTCTAACAATCTCCCACTTGCCCTAAAGCCAACTACTCATCAGACGCAGTCCCATTGTTTCACGATGTTTTTCAAACAACGGTCCTGGCAAGGACTTCGTAAGTGGATCAACAACGTTGTCCGCAGAGGCGACTCTCTCAAGTGCTATGTCACCTCTAGCCACAATATCCCGGATTATGTGGTATTTCCTCAGTATATGTTTGGATCTTTGGTGAGACCTAGGCTCCTTTGCTTGCGCAACGGCACCCGTGTTGTCGCAGTACACCGGGACTGGACCAACTCCATTAGGAATGACGCCCAACTCTTGGAATAAATTCCTTATCCAAACCGCCTCCTTAGCAGCAGCTGATGCTGCGATGTACTCAGCCTCAGTGGTCGATCCGCGATGGTGTCTTGCTTGGAACTCTTCCAAGAGACAGCACCACCATTGAGCATGAATACAAATCCAGAGGTTGACTTCGAATCATCCACGTCACGCTGGAAGCTAGAATCAGTGTAGCCTTTCAGTTTCAGTTCACCACCCCCATAGACCATGAACATATTCTTAGTCCTTCGTAAGTACTTAAGAATATCCTTCACAGCCTTCCAATGTAATTGGCCGAGGTTGTCCTGGTAGCGGCTCGTGACACTCAGAGCATATGCGATACTACCTATTTCCGAGGCATATGGCACACGTGTCATACGCTCTATCTCCTCATCAGTCTTCGGACACATAGACTTAGATAGAGTGACCCCGTGGCACATAGGTAGGTGTCCTCTCTTGGACTCTTCCATAGAGAACCTCTTAAGTATGGTATCGATGTAGGTGGCTTGGGTGAGTCCGAGCATCCGTTTCGATCTATCCCGATAGATCTGTATTCCAAGAATATAGGATGCTTCACCCATGTCCTTCATCGAGAATCTACTAGACAACCAGACTTTAGTTGACTGTAGCATTCCTACATCATTCCCAATTAGTAGAATGTCATCATCGTAAAGTACAAGGAATGTCACAGCACTTTTAACTACCTTCTTATATACACATGGCTCCTCGGGATTCTTGATGAAACCAAATTCCTTAATTGTTCATCGAATCTCAGGTTCCAACTTCGCGATGCTTGTTTGAGACCGTAGATCGATCTCTGAAGCTTGCATACCTTATGCTCGCTTCCAACAGATGTGAAACCCTCAGGCTGCGTCATATAGATCTCTTCCTTAATGTTTCCATTAAGGAACGC
>KV014946.1:23377-38309 GCA_001598015.1 Dorcoceras hygrometricum | reverse complement strand
TCGTGCCTGAAAAGTCCAACGCTATCATCGGAGTGGTGACCGACTTATTTGTTGTGTCTGAAGACCACCGAGCTGTGATGGGTTGACGGACCCTGAAGATCACGCACCGATGATTTCCATCGGCTGACTTGCTGTGTGTGGTATAGAGGCTCGAGAGATTTGATTTGCCAATTGATACGCTGGTCTAGCTATCCGATCTTTGATAGCCCTCATGCATTTCATAGCATTGATTATAGCATGTTGCATGATTAGCTTGTTTGATTAGCTCTTCGTACTGAGGCTTGACCTCGTATTTTCTTTTCCTGCTTTGTGTTGTTTGGGTCTGTGTTACCCATTTGCAGGATCTTCAGCTAACCAAGCTGGACAGAGTGGAGGTTCAGCTGGTCGATCCCCGTTCCCTTGAGTCCCAGTTGTATATTTATGTAATGAATCGGGGTATGCCCGTGTTACTATGTATTGGGGATCTCGTATTGGATTTGAGGTTTATTGTTGTTACCTGTTTTGATTGAGTTTGAGTTAACTCATAGTTTTGATTATGAATATTTTGAATGATGTTTTAAGTTCAGGCCCAATTTTATTTCAAAAATTTCTAAGCCCGATTTTTACGCTTCCATGATTATGTGCTTAATTGTGTTATTATCTTGAGTAATTAGAACGGGGCCTGACAGTGCACACATTCAAACGGCGAACGTAATGTCCGATCTTCTTGTTGTTAGATAAAGAAGTGACCCAATCATCCCATGACACAATGTTACCTCAATGGCAGTACTTTATCCTTGTCCAGCTTGGTTGAAGCACTCATCGGGGTAGCTGCTGAAGAGCATTTGTCCATCCCAAACTTCTGTAGAAGTTCCTTTGTGTACTTTGCTTGATTGATGAAGATTCCATCTTCAAGCTATTTGACTTGTAGTCCTAGGAAAAATGTCAGCTCCCCAATCATGATCATCTCGAACTTCTCCTGCATCAGCTTAGAGAATTTTTCACACAACTTAGGATTAGTCGATCCAAAAATAATGTCATCAACATAAATTTGGACTAATAAGACATGATCATTCTTATAAAATGTAAATAAAGTCTTATCTATCGAGCCAATGAAAAATTCAATCAAGACAGAGTATCATACCAAGCTCTTAGTGCTTATTTCAGACCGTACAAATCTTTATCCAGTTTATATACAGAATTTGGTCTAGTATGATCTATGAAGTTAGGAGGTTGTGTAACATACACTTACTCATTTAGGATTGCGTTTAAGAATGCATTTTTAATATACATTTGATAGACTTTAAAATTATTAAAAGCAGCATATGAAAGAAATATGTGAATTGCTTTTAATCTGGCTACAAGGGAAAAAGTCTAATCAAAGTCTATTCCTTCTTCCTGTCGATAGACTTGTGCCACTAATCTAGCTTTATTTCTTACAACATTTCCATTTTCATCTATTTTGTTTCTAAAGACCCATTTAGTTCCTATTACGATCTGATTGGTAGGTCTAGAAACTAAATGTCATACTTTGCTACATTCAAACTGACTAAGTTCGTCCTGCATAGCTTCTATCCAGCTTGGGTCAGCTAAGGCGTCATCTACCTTCTTAGGTTCTATATGCAAGATGAATGCAGAGTTAAAATATTCGTCTATCATCTGGTCTCGTGTCCTAAGAGGTGCAAAAGGGTTATCGATGACTAGCTCGAGTGGATGATTCATATTCCATCGGAAACCAGGTCTGTATGGGGCTGCTGCTTCCTCGGGTTGAGTAGCTCCTATGTTCTCTTCATCTGGGTTGATGACTGGAGTTTCAGTGGAGGGATGCACTGGAGGTTGTTCTTCTGGATAGCTGGAGCATCGCCCGTGATATTAGGTTGAGGTTCAGCTCCAGGTACAACTTGAGTTTCCTCTACTGGAACAACTTCGATGTCTTCTGCTAGATCAGCTTGGATGACTTCTGCTGGATCAGCTTGGATGATATCTGCTGATCTTCGAACCTATATCTCATCATCACTTGATTCAAGGAGATAGTAGATTCTAATTGACCGCTGATATCATTAACTGAAGCAATAGAATTTGAAGAAAAACTAGACTCATCAAATTTAACACGTATTGACTATTCAAATGTCAGCGTTCTGTTATTAAAAATACGATAAGATTTGCCTAAAGTTGAATAACCAAGAAAAATTCCAATGGCAGAACGTGCATCAAAATAAGTTAGATGCATTTTACCATTATTATTAATGTAACAGGGACAACCAAAAACTTTAAAATATGCAATGTTTGGTAGCTTGCCATTCCAGATCTCATACGGTGTATTGTGGTGTTTCTTATTGATCATAGATCTCTTTTGTGTGTATCATGCAATGTTCACCGCTGTGGTCCAAAATTTATGAGAAATCCGCAATCAACAAGCATAGTTCTCGTAGATTCTTTTAAAGTTCGATTACGAAACTCAACGAACCCTTTCTGTTGAGGTGACCTAGCCGCAGATAACTCATGCCTGATTCCCGTATGTTCAAAATAGGAGGATAATTTTCTAATTAAAAAACTCAGTACCATGATCACTCTTAATACGATTGATAGAGGAAGATTTCTCATTTTGAATTAGATTTAAAAAATTTATCAGTTGGTCCACGGTCTGGTCTTTTGATTTTAAAAGTATTACCCAGGTAAACCTGGAGTAATCGTCAACAATTACTAGGGTATACTTCATTCCCCATAAGTTGGTTACTTGAACAAGCACAAAAAGGTCCATGTGAAACAGCTCCAAGCTTCGGGAAGAAGAGTTACAACCCTTGTTCTTAAAATTAGACCTGACTTACTTTCCATGCTGACAGGCTGGACAAAGTTTATCTTTTGTAAAGTAAATTTTGGGTAGACCGTTGACCAAATATTGCTTACACAGACTGGCTATAGTTTTAAAATTTGTATGCTTCATGCGTTTATGCCACAACCATGCTTTAGAAATACTTAGCAACCAAATAAGTAGGTTCAGTAACCAGCTGATCTGACCAGTTCACTTTGTAAGGTTACCGGATCTGTGTCATGTTAGAACAGTCATACCGGCTTGGTTCTGAAATGTACATATGTGTTTGTGAAAACTGACCACATAATCAGTATCGCACAGTTGACTAATGCTGGTCAGACTATAGGAAAAAGTTTCAACAAGTAGCAATCTTAATGATAATATTACCATGGACAATATTATCTTTACCCATAGTTTTACCTGTTGAGTTATCACCGAAGGAGATTCTTGGTCCTTTTGGTGTATTTGATGTATGAAAGCAGCTTATGATTTTCGGTCATATGTCTGGGCACCCACTGCCCATATATCACTCTAATTTCTTCAAAAACTTTCCCTGGGACACCTGCAATCAAAAAATAAATTTTTGGTACCCAATTTTACTTGGGTCTAAATCAAATTAACCCTCTTGAGACCCATAATTGAATTAACTTAACAGTTTTCCATTGTATGCGTCCAATAAGGTGCATGCTGAAATACTGATCGATCTTTTGAACATTGGTTTTGTATTTTGACCATTAAAATCGCGTCTTTGCTGAACCAGTTTGTTATGCTTTCTTACCTTCGTTGAACTACTCCTTTGTCGGTGCAGATCAGGTGAATGTGAACTATCTTTCACTCGGTCCTTGTCCAGTCTGTTTTTTAGCCTGCTGGGCTTGGAATTCTCATGTTGAATATTTTAAAGCCTAGGAAATCCAAATTTTTTAAGGGTTTAATTGCTATTTTCAGTACCCTTCTTCAGCTTCAATTCAGCGATTCAGTTTTCGTCCAAGCTGCATTTTCTGATTAGAGCAGGAAATCGGTTCGCAGGAGTTGGCCGATCGAATACTAACAAGCATGGTTCAGCCTATTTTAAATCCGATTCGGTTTATGCTTGCTTGTGTACGAAGCGGTGCTTTTAAAGATATTTTCTAAAATAGTGGGCTCATGCTATTTGTTTTCCTTTAAATACACGTATCATCACTTTTCACACCACAATCAAAACCTTTCAAAAGAATTTCCATTTTAAAGCGGTGAAAAGATCTCCACCAACCGACCGAAAACTTCAACTCATTCAAAGTGATTTTTGAATCGTGCCTATAAGTTATTCAATTCCGGAGGATTTATGTTAGTTGTGTTTAGCAGTTGAGGTGAGTAAACGCTGTGTCTTGCTGCACTTTCGAAAACATATATTGATTTCCTTCTTGCATGTTTGTATGAATTTTGAAGGTTTGAGAAACGTTTTTAAAGTTTTTCAAACACAGAGTTGAGTTAAAGATGAATTCTTGAGAAAGTATTGGTTTGCTAGAGTTTTGATCCAGAAAAGTTTGCTAGAAAATATTTTACGATGTTCGATCTAATTTCTTCTTGAAAATTCTGGGATGTTCTACAAGTAGTTTACAAGCATCTTACGTGCTTTTGTTTCAGTAGCTTACAAGCAGCTTACGTGTTCTTGTTTCTGGAATGTTTCCTTAGATACTTTTGATTGCTTCAGACTAAGAAATCTTCTAAGTTGTTTGTCATTTTAAGTTAAGTTCACGATCTATTTTTCCCGAACTGATTCTAAGTCGTGATCTGTTTGTTTCCCCAGAGCCGCTCATTACCCATGATCTGTTTACTTTCCACAGAGTTGTTCATTACCCCTAATCTGCTTATTTTCCCTGAGCTGATTTTAAGTCACGATCTGATTTAATTGTTCGGTATGAGTTGACTTTTTTGATGATAAATGACTATTCTTCTCATTTAAGTTGTGTTGACTATTCCTAGTCTGAGTTGACCAAACAACCTAGAGCTGTTTTTCTATTCTGAGCCAGTACGCTCGCGTTCTGTTCATACTCCGAGCTTATTCAGCTTAGTTCCACTCTGGACTAATACTATAATTTCAAGTTTAATTCTTCTTTCCTTTAGCTTTGATTTCAAGGTATAACTCTAATTAGTTTGAAGTTATATCCATTTTCATAATTCATTAGCTTAGAGCTCTGCTGTTCGTTAATCGTTTCCGTAGCCCGAGCTGATTCAAGTTTTCTTCTTCAATTGAACTTCGATGGACTCCCAGTATATTTCGAACATCAAAAGAGTTTTAAAATAGCAAATCATATAAGAAAGTGATCTTTTTCAGATCAGAGAAAAACAGTTTTAAATAAATTTTAAAGGAAGTACATTTCAAAAGTTTTGTGATTTTGGCGATTAACAGACGGTCAACAGAGGCGTGTGGTAACCGGTCGACGGATCGAAGTGCCCTACCCGTTGGCGCAACGATGGATCCCGATCCCGCTCCCGGGGCGCAGTGGAAGAATTTAAAAATTGGAGTCCGGGAACGATCAATACACCTATACAATAATCAAAACATTCATAGAATGTTCAGAAGGTACCTTGATGGCGTCTAGGCGCCTGGCTCCGACAAATTCCACGAGGGAATTGGCACTTCAACGGTTGAACGACTGGATCGATGCCTAATCCGGTCCACGACCAGAATCTCAACTCCTTCCCCGATTTGCACTAGAAAACCGACAAAAATTTCACGCCGGAATCTCCTCGCCGAGATGGTTGGAACAAATCCCGACGGCGGCGACGGCTACGGGCGGCGACGGCGACGGCGAGGGAAGAAGGAAGAGGGGAGGAGTTTGCTGAATAGCTTTTGGTGTTTTTCTTTCTCTCTCTTTAAAGTGTCTCCTAATTGCCATATTTATGGATTGAGGGATAGAGTTTGATTTGAACAAAATAGTGAACATTCGGTTCAACTCGAACAGTGAACATTCGGTTCAACTTGAACAGTGAACATTCGGTTCAACTCAAACAGTGAACATTCGGTTCAAGTCAAACAGTGAACATTCTTTTCGACTCCCTCGATTGTGGTCTCATCATAATCCCGATCGATTATCAAATATCATCGATGTGCTCAGTTTATAAAACTGATCATTATGATGCAAATTCAAATTTTCGGATAACTAAATCTATATATGACAGGTTTACTCTCATTAGCTAAATATGGAAGTCCTACTCCCTTAGCTACTTTTAGGAAGTCATACTACCAACCTTCCTCCTACTATACTCAACACTTTGAGTGCCATATCCGTACGGGAATTGGGAAACCAGTACTTGTGTGACCCTCAACGGTTCAGGGATACAACTATCCGTGGGCTCACAACATTTGTGACTCTGAAAACACATTTTCGGACTTACCCATCGAATCATGGTAAAGCGCCTAGCAACATCGCCCCATGATCCCCTAGGTGTCACTGATAGTGCCTGCAAGAACCAGTCGTCATGGTTAGCGTACAGTACGGTTCTTTCAACTCAAATATCCCGATCAGATCAACGACCACGAAGCATCGAATTCTACATGCATCGGGACCTCACCCAACCCCGCCACTTGATGACCCCAACTGAGTCGATAAACAGGTCAAATTGAGGCACCTATCATGTAGAGTCTCAATGAAGTTTTGAGAAATAAGGACTAATCTGTACAACCAAGACCTCAGACTTAATCCACTCGACAAATGGTAACCACTTGGAAAGTCCAAACGAGGGTAGTTCGATAGATCACCAGGTCACTATCCATATGCATGCTCAGAACATCACTATGTTCCCTACCAATGAAACGTGGTACTTCGCATCGCAGATGCTAGTCTCAATCTAGGGCGGTTCTTATCCATTTTTGGACGGCCCAATCGACTAGGAACATGTTTATAATACACAGTGACTGTTAGATGTGTTTCATGATAGCCATCAAATTCACTATCACATCTAACATACACTATAGTGCATTCAAGATCTTTATCCAACAATTGTAATCATAATAACAAAGATAAAGAATGCCATAAAAGAATGTGAATTTCATAAATAAAGATCGTTTTACATAGAGTCAACAAGAACCCACATGCCACAAGTTGGCTAGTTGGACACCTACTCTAACAATCTCCCACTTGCCCTAAAGCCAACTACTCATGAGACGTAGTCCCATTGCTTCGCGATGTTTATCAAACAATGGTCCTGGCAAGGGCTTCGTAAGTGGATCAACAATGTTATATGCAGAGGCGACTCTCTCGACTTCTATGTCACCTCTAGCAACAATATCCCGGATTATGTGGTATTCCTCAGTATATGTTTGGATCTTTGGTGAGACCTAGGCTCTTTTGCTTGCGCAAAGGCACCCGTGTTGTCGTAGTACACCGGGACTGGACCAACTCCATTAGGAATGACGCCCAACTCTTGGACAAAATTCCTTATCCAAACCGCCTCTTTAGCAGCAGCTGATGCTGCAATGTACTCAGCCTCAGTGGTTGAATCCATGATGGTGTCTTGCTTGGAACTCTTCCAACAGACAGCACCACCATTGAGCATGAATACGAATCCAGTGGTTGATTTCGAATCGTCCACGTCACATTGGAAGCTAGAATCAGTGTAGCCTTCCAATTTCATTTCACCACCCCCATTGACCATGAACATATTCTTAGTCCTTCATAAGTACTTAAGAATATTTTTCACAGTCTTTCAATGCATTTGTCCGGGGTTGGCTTGGTAGCAGCTCGTGACACTCAGAGCATATGCGACATCCGGTCTAGTCGAGATCATACCATACATAATACTACCTATTGTCGAGGCATATGGCACACGTGTCATACTCTCTATCTCCTTATCAGTCTTCGGATACAGAGACTTAGATAGAGTGACCCCGTGGTACATAGGTAGGTGTCCTCTCTTGGACTCTTCCACAGAGAACCGCTTAAGTGGTATCGATCTATCTCTATAAATCTGTATTCCTAGAATATAGGATGCTTCACCCATGTCCTTAATCGAGAATCATAGTCGTACCACGCGGCAATGGCTAGTAGGATTCTAATTGACTTGAACAGTGCGACTGGTGAAAAGGTTTCATCATAGTCAAAACCTTGTCTTTGAGTGTAACCTTTCGCGACCAGTCACGTATTGTAGGTCAGTACCTTACCATCAGCCCCAAGTTTTCTCTTGTATATCCATTTACACCCAATAGGAACTATTCCTTCGGGAGGATTCACAAGAGTCCAGACTGCATTGCTTCAAGCCACAAATTAGAATCAACATCGGAAATTGCCTCCTTGAAGGTTCTTGGATCACATCCAACGGTTTGATCACTTTGATCATCTTCAAGGAGGAAACCATATCTAACAGGAACCCTAGGAACCCTTTCAGATCTCCTAGGTGTGTCCATATCAAGGATTGGCCATTGAGGTGAGGGAGATTCACTTGTATTTCAGTTGGTTCTCGAACCTCTTCGAGTTCTACTATCTTGCCTTTTCTATCAAGTAGAAATTCCTTTTCCAGAACGGTAGAATTTCTAGAAACAAACACTTTTGTTGGATTCGGATAGTAGAAGCAGTATCCAATAGAATTCTTTGGATACCCAATGAAGTAGCATAAGATGGATCTGTTATCCAGCTTATCTCCCACTGTATGTTTCACGTAAGCAGGACATCCTCAAATCCTCAAGTGCGAGTACTTGGGTGGCTTGCCCATCCATATCTCATATGGATTTTTATCCACTGCCTTTGTGTGGACATTGTTCAAAAACATTATCGCTGTTTCGAGAGCATAACCCCAAAACTAGGTAGGAAGTTCAGTGAAGCTCATCATAGATCGAACCATGTCCATCAAGGGAGAGAATCTCATTCTCTTTAAGATAGTCTTGAAATTCGGCACTCAAGTATTCTCCACCTCGTCGGATCGAAGTGTATTAATACTCCTTCCCAATTGATTTTCTACTTCAGCCTTGAATTCTTTGAACTTTTCAAAGGCTTCATTAAGTACAAGTACCCATACCTAGAGTGATCATCAGTAAAGGTGATGAAGTAGATGTGATCGGACTTAGTACCAATGCTAAGTGGGCCACACACATCAGTATGGATCAAATCTAATAGACCTTGAGCACGTTCAGGCTTGCCCATGAAGGGCAATTTTTTCATTTTTCCTTTGAGACAGGATCCACAAGTTGGTAAGGAGTTAATATCAGAAATATTAAACATGTCGCTTCTAATCAACTTTTTCATCCTATTTAAGGAAATATGACCTAGCCTAGAATGCCAAAGTTGTGCCGGGTTCAGATTATTGTTTTTCCTTTATATTATTGTCGTGTGTTTCCACATCGCGAGTTGGAATTTCTCTTAATTTTAAGTTTACAGATCGTTTTCGCATTCTCAATCCCAATTAAACATTCATTCTTGTAAATACTGCAAATAGAATTGACATAATGACAAGAATATCCATCACTATCAAGCATAGAAACGAAAATAATGTTCTTTATTAATTCAGGAACAAATAAAATGTTTCTCAACAACAACTTAAAATCTGAAGAAAGAAATAAATAAACATCTCTGATAGCTTCGGCTGCAACCCTTGCTCCGTTGCCAAGCCTCAAGTGGGTCTCACCCTCCCTAAGACGCCGACTTCTTGTCATTACCTGTAAGTCATTGCAGATATGAGATCCACATCCAGTATCAAGTACCCAAGAATTCGAGTTGAGTGACATATTTATTTCAATGTAAAACATACCTTATGCAGTTCGTAACTGCTCAAGGTAATCCTTACAGTTCCTCCTCCAGTTCCCAGGCTTTTGGCAGTGGTGGCAAACATCTTCATATTTGTTCGACTTTGAAGCCCTTGCCTTGGGCTTCTTGGTGGGCTTTCCCTCCTTTGCAAGGGGCAGAACGCTTCTTACCCTTGCGTTTGGGCCCCTTCTTCGCAGAGGAAAAATAGCCCAAAAGGAAGGACGGGTTTGTCCTTCTTTGTGGTCCCCTCAAACATGAAAAGCATGTTTACCACCTCTTCAAGGGTGGCCTGCAGCTTGTTCATTTTGAAGTTGACCACAAAGGGGTCGAACGCAGCAGGGAGGGAGAGGAGAAGCAGATTCATAGACAGCTCATGTGGAAGCATGATATCAAGGCCCACTAACTTCTCAATGAGCCCAATCATTACGGACCCCATGCTCACAGATTGAACTCCACTCGCACATGCGGCTTGTCATGCGCTCCTTGACAGTAGTGAACCTCTCAGTCCTAGAGTTCTCCCCATATAGCTCCTTGAGATGAACGTGTATGTCAGCAGCATAAACCGTCTTCTCAAACCGCCGTTACTTTTCGTTGGACATAGATGCTATCATATAGCACCGTGCCTTAAGCTCATCATGCCACCATTTATCCAGCTTTGCCAGATCCTCAGGACTGGAATTTGCAGGGGCTTCCTTCGGAGGGCTCTTCTCTAGCGTGTAGAGAAGTTTCTCGGAAGCCAAGACAATCTTGAGGTTTCGAAGCCAATCTTGGTAGTTTAAGCCAATGAACTTGTTGCTATCCAGTATAGCCGCATGGGGATTTTTGATCGAAGACATAATGAAAGCAGTTTATACTGAAAAGGAAAAAAGACATACATTACTGAGTATTCATGAAAAACGCTAAGACATAAAACATGGTCATTAAATTTTATAAATTACCGTCCCACTATTTTAACGATTCACCACCCTCTAATGAAATCGAGAAAGCAAGTTTCCTTAGTGGGTACATAGAGTCCAATCAAGAAATCATGGTCCCGAATAATATCAGCCAACCATGACCCTCAAAAGGTAGAGCCCAATTGCAACAGGTGCAACCTCCATGTATTTACCTCACGTCCAGTAAGGGCCAATAATATGATGTCGAATACTATCACGTGTCAAGATGACCCATCAATGTTGAGTCGTGATGGACGGTCCCCCTTAATGTCCCCAATAATATGAGCTAACGTTAAAGCGAGTTCCAACCAACTCACAGCAAGTGTCAATGACGTGTACAGCTTTCCGGCACACAGAACCCCCCCCTATAATATGAGACGAGCTATGTATGTGGGTAGCATCGATGTACACCCATTGTTGATGAAAGATAATAAATTTTAAATAATATTTAAATTCCCTTAGCTTCATGATCAAATCGAATAAACTTTTGTTTTATGATCAATTTAGAAGTCATGGACTAACGTTCTCTAAGAGTGTTTCCAGGTGGTTGGAGGGGCTAAAGCGCACTTAAAAACCAAACCACCTTAGACAAATCAACGCCCTTCAGGAGACTTAGCCGGTACAAGCTATTTTTAAGTCAGTCTATAAAGGACTCCCTTAGATAACGTTTTGTCACATTTCCTCATAATTATCAATAAACTAAGTTCCTTCAATTTAATCATGAAACTTTTAATCTTGATATAAATTTTAAATCAAATTTAAAATGTGGGATTTTAATTTTGAAATTTGGTCTCAATAATTTTAAATCAAATTTAAAAATTACGGATTCAACAAATATATATCACATATATAATTGGGATGATCGATAAGCGAGAGCTATATGATCCGTGGTTGCCAAGCATGGATCTAGGTCCAATCCTAGGTGATATGCAGTACGCAAATGCAATCCTATTACATAAGCTTCCAGTTTTACAAGTCTTCGATCTTCAATATCTTTGATCATCATCTCCACCATCTTCAAAATTATCCTCCTACTAAGTCTAATATTTACATTTAAATATCCATGACAAATAGGGATACTTTAAAGGAGTGGGAACGGGCCATAAACCAGACCCACTTTGATATGATTTCAACAATATTACAACCAAGAAATGTAAAACCTAGAATACACCTAACACATTGGGCATGACTCTCGATCATCCCAAACATTATCTATTCAATTTATCTAATTAACTTGATATAAATTTTATCCAAAAAAAATCATATTTTAAATATAAATCATATTTCATAAAAAAATCTTATTTTGTCATTTTAATTGCATCAATTTTGGGCTTAAAATAATTTTAGGTCCAATATCTCAAAATTGTTCAAAATTAATTTTGGTCCAACCAAAAGGCCCAAGAGCAATTATCGGCCCAATAACCCCTCGGGCCGTCCGGGACAGGCCCGAAAAAAACCCTGAATTCAAAATCCGCCGCCACATCTCCGCCTCGACACAACCGCACGGGCGGTGCCCCGCCTCCCGCACGCGTGCAGCACCCGTGTTGCATGCCGTGCGCGTCCCTGTGCGCAACGTGTGCACAGGGGGGGCTGCGGGTGCACGCACAAGCGTGCGCAACGTGTGTGCAACGCCCGACGAGGCTTGCGGGCGCGGCGTGCGTGATAGGCGCGCAACGCCTGCCGATAAGTGTGCGCCCACCTGTGCGATACACGGAGCGATTCATGGGCGGCAGTTGTGTGCAAGGGATGCGCGACGGGCGCGCATCATGCGACGCGATGTGTGCACGGTTGCTGCGATGGCGCACGAGCGACAGGCGGTGGCGCTACTGTTGGCGCAGCGGCAGATCCGGATCCCGCTCCCGGGGCGCAGCAGAAGAATTTAAAAATTGGAGCCCGGGAACGGTCAATACACCTATACAATAATCAAAACAGTCATAGAATGTTCAGATGGTACCTTGATGGCGCCTAGGCACCTAATTGGCACTTCAACGGTTGAACGGCTGGATCGACGCCTAATCCGATCCACGACCAGAATCTCAACTCCTTCGCCGGTTTGCACTAGAAAACCGACGAAAATTTCACGGACGGAATCTCCTTGCCGATATGGTCGGAACAAATTTTGATGGCAGCGGAGGGCGGCGATGGCTGCAGCGACGGCGAGGGAAGAAGGTAGAGGGGAGGAGTTTGCTAAATAGCTTTCTCGAAAGTGTTTCCTCATTTCCATATTTATAGATTTAGGGATAGAGTTTGATTTGAACAAAACAGTGAACATTCGGTTCAACTCAAACAGTGAACATTCTGTTCAAGTCGAACTGTGAACATTCGTTTTGACTCCCTCGATTTTGGTCTCATCATAATCCCGATAGATGATCAGATATCACTGATGTGCTCAGCTTAAAAAACTGATCATTATGATGCAAAATCAAATTTTCGTACCACTAAATCTATATATTACAGGTTTACTCTCATTAGCTAAATATGAAAGTCCTACTCCCTTAGCTACTTTTAGGAAGTCATACTCTCAACCTTCCTCCTACTATACTCAACACTTTGAGTACCATATCCGTTGGGAAACCAGTACTTGTATGACCCTCACTGTTTCAGGAATACAACTAGCCTTGGGCTCACAACATTTGTGACTCCGAAAACACATTTTAGGACTTACCAATAGAATCATGGTAAAACCTCTAGAAACATCGCACCATGATCCCCTATGTATCACTGATAGTGCCTGCAAGAATCAGTCTGTCATGGTTAGCATACAGTACAGTCCTTTCAACTCAAATATCCCGATCAGATCAACGACCATTGGTAAATCGAGAGTCGCTAGAGATCCAATAACCATGCATACATCTTGGAGATCAAATAGTGACATCGCATGTGTTACTCGGTAAACCCATTTACCTAAAACACATCTAGTACTCTGGCCAGAGATTTGTAACACTATTATCTCCTCAGATATCATAGGATATCCACGCATAAGGGCGAGCGGTGAATCATCGACAACAAAGCATCGACTCCTACATGCATCGGGACCTCACCCAACCCCAGCCACCTGATGACCCCAACTGAGTCGGTAAAAGGGTCAAAATGAGGTACTTAACATGTATAGTCTCAATGACGTTTCGAGTAATAAGGACTAATCTATACAACCAACACCTCGGACTTAATACACTCGACAAATGGTAATCACTTGGAAAGTCCGAACGAGGGTAGTTCGATAGATCACCAGGTCACTATCCATCTGCATGCTCAGAACATCACTGTGTTCCCTACCAATGAAACGTGGTACTTCGCATCACAGATGCTAGTCTCAATATCGGGCTGTCCTTATCCACTTTTGGACGGCCCAATCGACTAGGAACAGGTTTAGAATACACAGTGACTATTAGATTTGTTTCATGATAGCCATCAAAGCCACTATCACATCTAACATACACTATAGTGCATTCAAGGTCTTTATCCAACAATTGTAATCATAATAATGAAGATAAAAATGCCATAAAAGAATGCGAATTTCATAAATAAAGATCATTTTACATAGAGTCAACAAGAACCCACATGCCACAAGTTGGCTAGTTGGGCACCAACTCTAACAATCTTCCACTTGCCCTAAAGCCAACTACTCATTAGACGTAGTTCCATTACTTCGTGATATTTTTCAAACAATGGTCCTGGAAAGGGCATTGTAAGTGGATCACCAATGTTGTCTGCAGAGGCGATTCTCTCGATTGCTATGTCACCTCTTGTGATACCTGGTTTTGTAATCGAGGTTTATCATTGGTATGAATCGATAAATAGAGGTTCTGCTGGTTTAAGATCTCTATTTGAGTGTTTGAGTTGCATTTTCGGGTTCCTTTTCGTGTGTTGAGAAATTCTGGAGATTTTGTATTTTTTTTCGCATGTTTGAAGTACCTGCTGGTTGACGTGTCATCTGGTGTTTAGAGCTAGCGACTGGTCGGTGGCAAAACCAGTCGAAGCGTGTTTTAGCGCGAGATTCTTGAAACGCCGTCGTTTGCGTGAAGTCTGGTTGCGCGTGTTGAGATCAGCAGATGAGTTAGTGTATTTGCGTTGAGGATCAAAACGACTGCGTTTAGATTAGTTGGCGCGACGTCATTTGGATGTTGCGTCTGGTACCAGCTGGTAGATTTTGTATGTGTGTCTGCTGGTTGTTCAGCAGATGTTGATGTCAACGCGGGTCAACCTTCCTGTAGCTCAAAGAGGATGCGTCGTCGTTTCGTTGTTGCGACTGGGAGTCCAGCTGCGAGTGAGTTTCGCCGCTATTGCTTGCTGCTGGTATTTCGCGAGAGCTAGCGACTGGATGACGTCAGTGGAGCGACGTCATTTGAATTAGTTGCAACTCTGCGTTTTGAGGTTGCGACTGGAACCAGCAGAGAGAAGCGTTGCGTTGTTTTGTTCTTGCGAGTGGATACTCAGCTGCTGGTATAGTATGCGACGTCGTTTGAGTAAGTTGGTGCGACGCCGTT
>KV014945.1:38393-49019 GCA_001598015.1 Dorcoceras hygrometricum | reverse complement strand
CTCTGTTTCAACACTTCCTGAGAACTTTACAGAATCAAAGTCTGATATTTGTAGTCAAGATGTTCTCAATATTTCGAATTCAATCTTATTTATAGACAACGGTCTCTGTTTTTCTACAGTATTTCCAACGTGTTCAATTCGAATTCCACGTGTCATGCTGAGTATTCAAACAGGATATACTCCCACCGCTTCGAAAGTGGATAACGATAAACAGATTCCTCAACTGCTGTTGATCTTCCTCAGTTGCTGTTCGAATATCGTTCTCTTGTTTTTCAGCAGAAGCAACAACCAGCTGTAGTAGCAACCAGTCGCAACATGAATCCAGCCGCAACATAAATCCAGTCGCAATACTTTGAAAATCAAAACGATGTCGTTATAACTAATCTCAACGACGTCGTAATGTATCCTCAGCTGGTATTACTTCGATTAAAAGAAACCAGCAGCTGGTCGCTCTCCTATTCCCACGACTGGTTTCGCTACTTTATTCAAACGGTGACGTATTATCATTCCTGTTTTATAATAAAAACGGTGTCGCATTGTTCCCTCGATTGGATAACCAGCAGATACAACAATCTATCGACTGATTTCCAATTCCTCGCCTGGTTGCTAAACGACATCGTATCGAGGCTCATAGTCATAAGTCAAAACGATGTCGCATCATTTTCTCAGCTGGAACCAATCTCCACATACTCTCCTCGACTGGTTCGCGTTTATTACAAAAAAACGACGACGTCGCATCTACGTCATCATCAACCAGCCGATACATCACGAACCAGCAGGTATACATCAATAACCAGCAGGTACATAAACCAGCAGATGCGTAATGAACTCTTGCTGCTGATTCCTCGTGTAGTAACCAACACGTGGCGCTTCCTCATTTATCTGTGTGTTCGCGCGTCTGCTTCCAGCTGCAATCAACACTAACGCTTCAACTGAATTTCAAAATTCAACCAGTCGCGAGCTACAGTAACCTGCTGCTGATTGTATCAAATCGCTTCGTCCGGTTACTTCGTCTGGTTCTCACACTTAGCGCGAATTAATGATACACAGTTCCTGAATCACTCAACACTTCCAGAAGAAATCCGAACTCATATTCAAGCTTCATCAAATTCTTAAATGTCGAAATTACTCAACTAATCCTCTTCTTAATGATTCCGGGCATTACATATGCCCACCAGCTTTCGCTTTGTTCGTCCTTGAACTGTCAGGCCTCATGCTCACATCAGAGATAAACCACGCAAAAACAAGCGGAAGCAACTAAAAAGTGGTTAAAATTTTTGCTTTTGGCCTGACAGAAAGGTAACATAATTTAAAATAGTGCAATACTCAAAATATATCCCAGTTTAAACCAACAAAGGGCTACAAGCCACAGAAATACTGTGAGGATTGAGAAATTCGAATCGTGATTAATCAGTTCGTAGGATTAGTCATGGGATTTTGAGTTGTCAAATTTCTCTAAGTGTTAGAAATCAGACGCAGCGCTAGTATAAGAAGCAGACGTAGTGAATTTTTGGCGAAGTCTGTCAGCAGCAAGCTCCTGTAGCGAAAGTCAACGGGGTCAATAGTACTGTAGCTCGCGTCTGGTGAATTTTGGAAATCAGTAGAGATGACATGAGCGTGACGTCTTGTGTTGCGTCTGACAGTAGTTGCGCTTGTGATGGTTGATGCTGGCAGCAGGCGCGCAATTGTGAGAGTGATAGAGGAAGCGACACGTGTTTGGTTTGAAGAACCAGTCGCTGAGGAGAAGCGACGTCGTTTGATTAAGTGGAAACGCTGCGTTTTGAGTATTGCGTCTGGTACCAGTGATCTGTTGCATTGTTTAATCCAGTCGCGAGGTATCTGTTGACAGATAGGATGACGTAGGCCGTGCGACGTCGTTTTGTTGGGTACGCTTGCGTCTGGGTTGTTTTAAGAGATATCTGTTGTCAGCTGGTGGAGCGCTGCGGCGTCGTTTTGTTTAGTAGGAACGGTGTCGTTTTGGACATTCCCTGAGAATGCAACGACTGGTTGTTGCGTCTGGTTTTTTTATGGGCAACGACTGGTTTCTGTTGACAGATATCTACTGTTCTCGTCGTCTGGTTATTTTGCGAACAACAGCTGTTGGATTTAAGGGTTATATATAGAAGTGTTGATCGACACTTAGAATTATTCTGAACCTGATATTTCTTATCTCTATCTTCAACCCTCGTTAGCTAATGTTCACCGTGACTTAATTCCCATCGATTTCCGCCGTTCTCCGCCGATGATTTGAGCGATTTTGGTGGTGCTGGAATCCCTGTGATTTGCTCTTTCGATTGTTACCCATTTGAAGCTGTAGAACGACCTTGGAGAAGATCGCGAAGTTGCTAATTTCTTCGTACAGTGGAACCCAATAGTTATTCTGCTATTTCCAGGTGTTGGGTAAGAAATTCCCACCGTTCTAAGCTTAGTATTAGATGCTAGTACTTTGTTTAGAAGTAGAACCAGAGTTAGGTTCTTGACCGTAGAAATTGCTACTGAGAAATTCTGATTCAAACTAGACATGAGTTGATTGTCGAGTTTCCTTAACAGATTTGAGGTTCTGGACAGCTTCTGCCGTGGTTGAGGATATCAGGTGAAAGCTGGTTTGCACTGTTGGTATTGCCATGCCTTTGAGGAATCTGTTGAGGTAGAATTCAGTTGATTGAAGGTACGAATTGAGTAGTTTGTAACAGCTTTGAGCATGGATATAATTCGGGTTATGAATTGCTGTTATGTGTTTACGTGAGGCAATCATGATGAATTGATTGATTATATGTCTTGTTCATGTACTGTGACTTGTATGCATTCGAATTGAATAGTATGCATTTTGAATTGAATATTGATTGGCATACATGCATACATCTTGAGCCTGATTGAAAAATTGATTGATGACCCGATTGAAAGCCACGTTGTGACTGGCCGACTGATGAGTTGTGCCTGAAAAGTCCAACGCTATCATCGGAATGGTGACTACGGGATTCGAGTGTCTACCACCGAGCTGTGATGAGCTGACGGGCTCCGAAGATCACGGACCGATGATTTCCCCGGTTGATACACCGTGCGGGTATAGAGGCTGACTGAGATGATGTGCCAGTTGATACACTGGTCTAACTATCCGATCCTTGATAGCCTTCATGCATTTCATAGCATTGATTATAGCATGTTGCATGATTAGCTGTTTTGATAGCTCTTCGTACTGAGGCTTGACCTCGTATTGTTTCCTGCTTTGTGTTGTTTGGGTCTGCGTTACCCACTTGCAGGATCTTCTGATAAACAAGATGGACAGAGTGGAGGTTCAGCTATCATCGGAATGGTGACTACGGGATTCGAGTGTCTACGAGCTGTGATGAGCTGACGGGCTCCGAAGATCACGGACCGATGATTTCCCCGGTTGATAGACCGTGCGGGTATAGAGGCTGATTGAGATGATTGCCAGTTGATACACTGGTCTAGCTATTCGATCCTTGATAGCCCTCATGCATTTCATAGCATCGATTATGGAATGTTTCATGATTCGTTGTTTTGATAGCTCTTCGTACTGAGGCTTGACCTCGAATTTGTTTTCCTGCTTTTGTGTTGTTTGGGTCTGCGTTACCCACTTGCAGGATCTTCAGATAACCAAGCTGGACAGAGTGGAGGTTCAGCTGGTCGATCCCCGTTCCCATGAGTCCCAGTTATTTTATTATGTATCGAACCCGAGAAATGTCCCGTGTCATATGTATTTTGGGGATCTGTATTTGAATTGAAAATTGATGTTACCTGTTTTATATGAGTTTGAGTCAACTCTTATTTTGATTATGAATATTTTGAATGATGTTTTAAGTTCAGGCCCAATTATATTTCGAAAATTTTTAAGCCCGATTTTACGCTTCCGTGATTATGTGCTTAATTGTGCTCTAATCTTGTGTGATTAGCACGGGATCTGACATTTTTGGTATCAGAGCTTAAACTGGGATAAGCTCGATTTCTTTTAATCACACTCGAGTATAGGCACAGAGATTTGATTTGATTTTGATTGACTCTGTGACTTATGTGATCTTTTATCTGTCTATGTGATATATCTGCTGTGAGATCTTACCTCTAGAATTGTTAGATGCCGCCGAGAAGAGGAAGAGGTAGGACGACTAGACATACTGTGGAGGAGTCTAGGGCAGGTAGTGATGATGATGTTCATCAGGTTGAGGATGTTACTAGACAGATAGGCGAGATGGAGTTGGTCCTAGCTAGGTTTCAGCGGACGAACCCTCCGACGTTTTCTGCAGCAGAGGGTGGTGCGATGGCTGAGGCTTGGTTAGCTCAGATGGAGGAGTTGTTTGATACTCTGGAGTACGCTCCCGAGAAAATACTGAAGCTGGTGGTGTTGCAGCTGAGAGACAATGCACAGCGCTGGTGGAGAGGTACTTCTCGTATCCTTCGTGATAGTGGGGCTGTGATCACCTGGGAGAACTTCTGTGAGGTGTTCAGACAGGAGTATACCCCGGATTCTTTTTATAACAGCCGGGAGCGTGAGTTCGATAATCTGATGCAGGGCAGCATGCGAGTGGCTGAGTATGCTCGATAGTTTTCCGCGCTTTTGGTTTATGTGCCACACGTTGCCAAAGCAGGGAAACATGCGAGTGGCCGAGTATGCCCGATAGTTTTCTGCGCTTTTGGTTTATGTGCCACATGTTGCCAACCAGGAGAGGACAAATAGGAACAAATTTCTGAAGGGCTTGAGGCCTGATCTATACCGAATGGTTTTTTATGGGTCACCTGTGACCTATATTGATGCAGAGTGAACCGAGCGGTGGAAATTGAGGAGAGTTTGATGGAGGTTGAGGCTCCGATTCAGCCGACTACTGGACGCACCTATCAGCCTGTTCAGGATGCGTCGCAATCTTTCTATTCTCCTCAGGGGTCGCAGCAACAGCAGTCGAATCGCCAAAGGTTTCGACCTCGAGGGAAACAGTTTAAGAAGAAGGCGGATTCGAGTTCCTCTGGTTCTGTGAGTTCTGGTTCTAGCAGTGGTTCTAGCAGCGGTTCTAGTGGCATGTCGCGTGGACAGTGCGGAGGAAGGAATCCGACTTCGCAGTGTCGAGGAGTTCAGGGGTACTGCCGTAACTGTGGACAGCCAGGACACTTTGTGAGAGTGTGTCCTCTGTTGAGGGGTCAGTCTTCAGTTCCTTCACAGCAGGGATCAGCTGGTGGTTCTTCTCAGAGACCGCAGTTTCCTGCCCCTACCCAGCGATCTAGATTTCAATCCCGTGAGCCTTCTAGGTTTGGAGCACCTTCGAGACCTCCGTTCCAGATTCCACAGCAGGCTCAGGGAAATGTTTTGATGAGAGAGCAGGCTGAGGAGGCGCCTGGTATGATGATCGTAGGTACATGCTTTATCTTTGATTATCCTGCAAGAGTTCTATTTGACACTGGTGCATCACACTCTTTTATTTCTGAGTTGTTTGTTTGTGAGTATGGGTTGAGTTCTTCCCCATTGTGTGATGTTGTTTCCGTGTCTACCCCTGCTGGTGTGAATCTGTGGTCCCGTGAAGTGGTGTTGGATTGTGTGCTTCGATTTGATGAGCAAGTTTTGATGTCCAACCTGATTGTTTTGGGAATGAGAGATTTTGATTGCATCTTGTGGATGGATGTGTTGTCTAGCTATAAGGCTACTGTTGACTGTTTTCATGGTGTGGTGAGATTTCGCCCTGACTCGGGTGAGAAGTGGGATTTCTATGATGATTCGCGCTCAAAGATTCCACTAGTGTCCGCCATGGAGATGTTTAGCCTGCTATCGCTGGATAATGCGGGATTTATGATTTACGCGCTGGACGTTTCCCAAGAGCAGCAATTGGAGTTGAGCGACATTCCGATCGTCCGAGAGTTTCCCGACGTGTTTCCAGATGAGATTCCTGGATTCCCTCCAAGACGAGAGATCGATTTTAGCATCGAATTGGTGCTCGGTACCGCCTCGATTTCTAGAGCTCCGTATCGGTTGGCGCCAGCAGAGTTGAAAGAGCTGAAGGATCAGTTGAGAGATCTCTTGGAGAAAGGCTTCATCAGACCGAGTATGTCGCCTTGGGGAGCTCCGATTATTTTTGTAAAGAAGAAGGATGGGTCTATGAGGATGTGCGTGGATTTCCGACAGTTGAATAAGGCGACGGTGAAGAACAAGTGTAATGCCCGGAATTATTAAGAAGAGGATTAGTTGAGTAATTTCGACATTTAAGAATTTGATGAAGCTTGAATATGAGTTCGGATTTCTTCTGGAAGTGTTGAGTGATTCGGGAACTGTGTATCATTAATTCGCGCTAAGTGTGAGAACCAGACGAAGTAACCAGACGAAGCGATTTGATACAATCAGCAGCAGGTTACTGTAGCTCGCGACTGGTTGAATTTTGAAATTCAGTTGAAGCGTTAGTGTTGATTGCAGCTGGAAGCAGACGCGCGAACACACGGATCAATGAGGAAGCGCCACGTGTTGGTTACTACACGAGGAATCAGCAGCAAGAGTTCCTTACGCATCTGCTGGTTTATGTACCTGCTGGTTATTGATGTATACCTGCTGGTTCGTGATGTATCGGCTGGTTGATGATGACGTAGATGCGACGTCGTCATTTTTTTGTAATAAATGCGAACCAGTCGAGGAGAGTATGTGGAGATTGGTTCCAGCTGAGAAAATGATGCGACATCGTTTTGACTTATAACTATGAGCCTCGATACGATGTCGTTTAGCAACCAGGCGAGGAATTGGAAATTAGTCGATAGATTGTTGTATCTGCTGGTTATCCAGTCGAGGGAACAATGCGACACCGTTTTGATTATGAAAAAGAACAAGAGAATGATATTCGAACAGTAACTGAGGAAGATCAACAGCAGTTGAGAATCTGTTTATCGTTATCCACGTTTCGAAGCGGTGGGAGTATATCCTGTTTGAATACTCAGCATGACACGTGGAATTCGAATTGAACACGTTGGAAATAGCTGACAGAAAAACAGAGACCGTTGTCTATAAATAATATTGAATTCGAACTGATGAGAAGATTGTGATTATAGACATGGACTTTGATTCTGTGAAATTCTCAAGACGTGTGGAAGCAGAGTTTGAGTGAAGTACTTTGAACACAGAGATTAACAAAGGTATAATCTGACAGGAGAGTCAGGAACTAGATTACTCGAGAATGATATTTCTTGAGTATTCTGCTGAAATCACATACATATTTGATTACTGTTCTTGATGTAGAACTGTTCTTGATTTAGAACTTGAGTTATGTGTGTGTCGATCCATCACAGGTAGTGGATCTTTTATATTTGCATGAGTTTGCATATTGAAGAGAATTGAATTGATTCTAATGCCCAGGACTGAGTTGGCCTGATTTTCGAAGACGAAGATGGTTTCGATAGATGAATATTCATGTCAAGATCGGATACGAATCTTGATGGCGTCGAACTGATATGGAATCAATTCTGAGATCGAAGAAGAGAACTAGAATCATTTCATTTCATTGCATTTGTTTTACAGTTGATAAACTGTTGTGCATTTTATTGTTATTATGCGTACCTGCTGATTATACTGAGATGATTCTCACCGGAGTTTATCCGGCTGTTGTTTTGTTTTGTATGTGTGCATGACAACAGGAAGAAAGAACTAGTGGGGAGCAACCACGGGTAACAATAGATAACGACCTAGCAGCTGGATCAGCAGCAGGAAGAACAAACATCAGCTGATAGTTTTTGTTTTGAACATTTGATCTTAGGTTGCTCAAGTTTGGTTGTATATAAGAAGCAAGTGTGTACTAGTATATTTAGCTTGTAACCATCGTGGACCATGACGTATTTTTATAAATAAATGATATTTAAGATACTAGCTGAACTCGTTATGCTTCTGCTGGATTGAACGCGCTTCTGCTGGTTGGAAATTTTTTTTTATGGTAATTTATATACGAACCAGAGTAGATTTATTAAACTTGTTTAGTTTAAATTAATAACCCACTGATTAAGATTAGAGGATTAAATTGTGAGCAGAGAGCCTCACAACAGGTGGTATCAGAGCGTTACTACATCAGTGAGATCATTGAACTAGATGAGTGGGGTAAATCGAGTTCTTCCTGATTGCTTAGATTATGAATTGCATGCTTGTGTGGTATATGTCTTACTGCTTTTGAATTTATATCACATGATTCCTGTGAATAAATGGTACGAATATACCAAAGAATTATGAGAATTACATGCTTTGGAAGTGATTAACAGCATGTATTGAGTGAAGTATGAATCAGCACTTGATCTCTTGAGCAGCAGTACATTGATGTATGCTAATCAAAGGAGGGACTGAGATTGATTTGTTATTGCTTGATGAGAAATGATAAACACGTCTGTTTGATTCCTAGATATGCCTCCTCGAAGAACCACGAATCGGCAGACAGAGAAGGGTAGTACCTCTACTGAGGTTTTGAATGCAGCTGCTACTCCAATGGAGACTTTATTGAAGCGATTTCAGTCGTTTAAACCACCGACGTTGATAGGAACAGAAAGTGCTATTGATTGTGAAAACTGGTTGGAATATATTGAGCAGTTGTTCGAAGCACTTGATTACACTGATGAGCGTCGGGTGAAACTGATTATACACCAGTTGCATGGTATTGGGAAAAGCTGGTGGGTGGCAACAAAGAAAGTGCTTGAAAATCAGGGTACTGTGATTACGTGGGCAGTATTCCGAACAGCTTTCTATCAACGGTTCTTCCCAGTTTCTTATAGGAAGGATAAAGGAGCGGAATTTGCAAACTTGCGACAAGGGCAGTTGAATATAGAGGATTACGTTGCCAAGTTCACAAGTTTACTGAAATTTGCGCCACATGTTGCTATGAGTGACGAAGCGCAAGAGAATCAATTCATTAATGGATTGAATCCAGATGTATTTACCTTGGTAAATACTGGAAGACCAAATACTTTTGCTGATGCGTTGAACCGGGCAAAAGGAGCAGAAGCTGGATTACTAAGGCAGCGAAGAGCACAATTTGTGCCAGCAGCAGCCAAAGCAGCAGAGAACCCACAGATTCCACCACCCCCTCGCTTTGATGCTGGAAGCAGCAGCAGTGGGAAAAAGAAAAACTTCTTTAAAGGAAAAGGAAAACAATTCAAACGATCTGGAACCAGCAGTTCTTCCAGCTCGAGCGATTTTAAACAAATGCAAACTGGACAACAAGCTGGCGATTATTGTACCAAGTGTGGAGGGAGACATGCCACAGAACAATGTAGAGGAGTGTCTGACCTCTGCCGTATTTGTAATCAGCCGGGACATTTCACAAGAATATGTCCTCAGCGTAATTCTGGGAATTTCCAGAACTCAGCAGCAGCAAGAACAATGCCAACACCAGAAAGGCAAGCCTCTTCTGTACATTCTTATCAACCTCAAAATCCACAACAAAGTAGACAAGGAGGAAGCCAGACAGTTAGCCAACCTCCTAAGCAACAAGCCAGAGTGTTTGCATTGACCGAGGAGCAAGCACAAGCAGCCCCAGACGATGTTATTGCAGGTAACTGCTACTTGTGCAACTTTCCAGCTTATGTCTTAATTGATACTGGTGCATCACACACCTTTATCTCTGAGAATTTTGTTATATCACATAAGTTGTCTGCTGAATCCTTAGCTGAAATAGTATCGGTTTCTTCACCTCTGGGGAAAGGAATGTTATCGATCACTGCTGTTAGAAATTGTGTGTTACAGTTTGAGGGTCACGCAATTGAAATTGATTGTGTTGTGCTCGGATTATCTGATTTTGATTGTATCGTGGGCATAGATATGCTAACCAAATATAGAGCAACAGTAGATTGTTTTCAGAAGGTGGTTCGATTCAAACCAGAAAACGCTGATGAGTGGAAATTCTATGGTAAGGGATCACGAGCCAGAATTCCTTTGGTCTCTGCTATTACCATGAATAATCTATTGCAGAAGGGAGCGGAGGGATTTCTGATTTATGCAATAGATACAAAGAAAAGTATCCCGAATCTGGTTGATATACCAGTGGTTTGCGAGTTTGCTGATGTGTTTCCTGATGAGATCCCAGGATTACCTCCATATCGAGAGGTAGAATTCAGCATTGAATTGATGCCAGGTACACAACCAATATCAAAAGCACCCTATCGAATGGCACCAATTGAGCTAAAGGAATTGAAAGACCAGTTGAAGGACCTTCTCACCAAGGGATACATTAGACCAAGTGTTTCTCCTTGGGGTGCTCCAGTATTATTTGTGCGTAAGAAAGATGGATCGATGAGGCTATGTATTGACTACCGGCAACTGAACAAGGCAACGGTAAAGAATAAATATCCATTTCCACGAATAGATGATTTATTTGATCAGTTGCAGGGATCGACAGTGTATTCAAAGATCGATTTGAGATCAGGATATCATCAGTTGCGAGTAAGAGATGAAGACATATCGAAGACTGCCTTTCGAACAAGATACGGTCACTATGAGTTCGTGGTTATGCCATTTGGATTAACTAACGCACCCGCAGTGTTCATGAGTCTAATGAACCGAGTCTTCCAAAGATATCTTGATAATTTCGTGATTGTATTTATTGATGATATTCTAATCTATTCGAAGAATTTGAATGATCATGCGAGTCATCTTCGAACAGTTTTGCAGAC
>KV014945.1:3448-18656 GCA_001598015.1 Dorcoceras hygrometricum | reverse complement strand
CAGAACCAGAATTCTTCTTAAACTGATGGCCACGAGGTCGAAACCTCTGGTGGCCAGACTGCTGAGCCAACTGCTGCTGCCGCTGCTGGGGTTGATGAGCTGACTGCGAAGACTGCGCTCCCTGAACAGCGGGACGACCACCCTGAGCACCCTGAGGTCTAGCACGTGACCTCCGGCTCCACAGACCTTCCTCGATGTCAATAGCGCTATCCACAGCCTCTGCATAGCTCTTTGGTTTGCTCGACAAAACCAAAGTATACAGCTCTTCGTTCAAACCCTCAAGAAACTTGGTCCTCTTGGCCCTCTCTCGGCAGCAACATGCGGGACATACGCCAAAAGAGAAGAAAAAAACCGAGCATACTCTCGCACAGACATCGTACCTTGCTCCAAATGATCAAACTCTCGCTCATGAGTGTTAACGTACGACTCCGGGACGTACTCCTTCCGAAAGGCAACACAGAAAATATCCCAAGTAATCTCCACACCTGTCTCCTCTAGCGTCCTTGAAGCGCCACGCCATCAACGCTCCGCACTCTTCCTCAGCTGGAAGGTCGCCAAACTCAATCGAATAATATCGTCGTACTGAACACGATCGAACAAACCAGTGATGTGCCGTAGCCACGAATCCGCATCCTCGCTAGACTCGTCACCGTTAAAGATCTGGGGACTCATCAGTTGGAACCTAGCCATCACTATCTCCATGCTCTCCACACGGGTTGTCAAGTCATCGACTTCATCCTCCACTCGCCTACCGCGGCCTCGGGAAGGGAAACTACGATGATCCTCATTCTGACCTCCAGACTCATCCTGAAACTGCCCTCTACCTATACCCCTACGTCTAGGCGGAATCTCTCTACGAAGGCACTAAACAGGATAAGATAACACAGAACAAGTACAGCATAGATAGCACATATCACAACAATAATGCAACACATAAAATCACATAGTCAAGCACAAACAAACACACAACACTGTGCCTAGACTCAACGTAGTGATCATTTCTCTAGCAAATCATCCAGTTGCACCTTGAGCTCTCTCAACTCAGCAGGCACTAAACGATATGGTGCACGCGAAATCGGAGCTGTGCCAAGCATCAACTCAATACTAAAATCAATCTCCCTCTTCGGAGGAAAACCAGGAATCTCCTCCGGAAACACATCAGGAAAATGACGCACCACTGGAACGTCGCTGAGCTGCACATGCGAAGAAGAAGATGCATCCAACGCGTAAATCATAAAACCCACGTTCTCCGCCGACAACAAGCTGAACATCTCCATCGTTGAGATCAACGAAATCTTTGACTGGGAATCAGCTCCGTAGAAATTCCATTTCTCACCAGACTGAGGACTAAAACGCACGATCCCATGGAAACAATCCACGGAGGCCTTATAGCTGGACAACACGTCCATTCCCACTATGCAGTCGAAATCCCACAACATCAAATGAATCAAATTCGCTACTAGCACATGCTCACCAAAATTCAGAACGCCATTCAACAAAACCTCTTGGGAGTACAAGCTCGCACCGCCAGGAGTAGAAACAGACACAACATCGCACAAAGAAGTGGTATGAAAACCATGCTCGACCACAAATGCATCACAAATAGAAGAATGCGATGCGCCAGTGTCAAACAACACTCGTGAAGAAAAATCAAAGACAAGGCATGTACCTGAAATCACCCTGCTCGGCGTCTCCTCCGCTTGCTCCCTAGTAATAGCATTCTCTTGAGCATGTTGGGGTCCAGAGAAATGCTGCTGAGACGACTGTCCGAAACGCGAAGGACCAGGCAATTGGAACGGCCTAAACTGCGTCTCTCCAACCTTAGGCTACGGAAACTGAGGGGAACGACCCCTAGACGATCCTCCTCGACCCTGAGGTGGGGCTGCAACTTGCTGCGATCTAGCTGAAGGACACACTCTCGCATAGTGCCCATACTGACCATAGAGGCTACACGAGCCCGGCACACCAACACACTGAGTCGACGGATGCTTGCCTCCGCAGAAGCCACAAAACTCTGCCCTAGAACCACTGCTACTAGAGCTGCCAGAACCAGAAGAACCAGAACCAGAATTCTTCTTAAACTGATGGCCACGAGGTCGAAACCTCTGGTGGCCAGACTGCTGAGCCAACTGCTGCTGCCGCTGCTGCTGGGGTTGATGAGCTGACTGCGAAGACTGCGCTCCCTGAACAGCGGGACGACCACCCTGAGCACCCTGAGGTCTAGCACGTGACCTCCGGCTCCACAGACCTTCCTCGATGTCAATAGCTCTATCCACAGCCTCTGCATAGCTCTTTGGTTTGCTCGACAAAACCAAAGTATACAACTCTTCGTTCAAACCCTCAAGAAACATGGTCCTCTTGGCCCTTCTCGGCCAGAAACATGCGGGACATACGCCAACAGAGAAGAAAATCTACGGGCATACTCCCTAACAGACATCGTACCCTGCTCCAAGTTGTCGAACTCCCTCTCACGGGCGTTCACATACGACTCCGGGACGTACTCCTGCCTAGAGGCAACGTAGAAACTGTCCCAAGTGATCCCCACACCGGTCTCCTCTAGCGTCCTTGAAACGTCTCGCCACCAACGCTCCGCACCTTTCCTCAGCTGGAAAGTCGCTAAGCTCAACCTAAGCTCGTCATCATACTGAACGCGGTCGAACAGATCCGTGATATGCTGTAGCCAATAGTCCGCAGCAGCGCTAGACTCATCACCATTGAAAACCTGGGGACTCATCCTTTGGAACCTCGCCATCACAATTTCCATGCTATCCACACGGGCTGCCAAGTCATCAACCTCATCCTCCACTCGCCTACCGCGACCACGGGAAGGGAAACTACGCTGATCCTCGTTCTGACCTTCCGATTCCTGAAAATGCCTCCTACCTCTAGCTCTACGTCTAGGCAGCATCTACGAAGGCACTAAATAGGATAAGGTAACACAGAACAAGTACAACACACATAGTCAAGCACAAACAACACACAACACTGTGCCTAGACTCAAGTGTGATCAAAGAAATCGAGCTTATCCCAGCTTAAACTCTGATACCAAAAATGTCAGGAATCGTGCTCACATCAGAGATAAACCACGCAAAAACAAGCGGAAGCAACTAAAAAGTGGATAAAATTTTTGCTTTTGGCCTGACAGAAAGGTAACATAATTTAAAATAGTGCAATACTCAAAATATATCCCAGTTTAAACCAACAAAGGGCTACAAGCCACAGAAATACAGTACAGCATAAAACATGCAACAAGTACTTGACAACAACCACAACTGAATACAACAGAGCACAGGGAATCCAATGGCTAAGTACTGATACATATATATATATATATACTATACTAACTGGGACACTCTAACCACCTCCTGGGGCACCTCCAGCCGGGCCAACTCCACGACCAGCTGAGTAACCTGGGAACCCTGAACAAACAATAGGAAAACAAAACAAACCAAGCCCCATAGGGACATTGGGGTCAAATCCCAGTACGGAGAGCAACTATAAATCAGCAATGAACAGCAAAGATAAAATGCAGATGCTATGCATGAAGAACGGGACAACAGCTGAAGGCTACAACCGAAGAAGGGAGCCAAAGAAAACTCAAACATAGCTCAACGAAATCTGCAAAAGATATGTGGCCACGGTGTGTGTACAAGAATACGGGAATTACCCGCTCGTCTTTACACCACACCCGAATACCAGATGCATCAAACAGCTCAACCTGCCGTTGCCCAACTCATGAACTGTGGTAGTTAACCACTCGGCACATGAGAGCTAACAAATCCCAGCAGGGAGATGAGAGTGCGGTGTTGCCGCTCGCTCTCGCATCCTGGTAAGAAAAGAACAACAACAAATATGCGTGTATGCAACAGCTGAATGGAATATGCGTGTATGAAACAGCTAACAAAACAGATAGCATAAAACATATGCAACATCAATCATACACGGCAATTCACACAACAACAACCTCACAATTTATCCAAGCCATAACCACGCTGAATTACAAGCTCTAAATTCGTACCTCGATATTCTGTGCAACAATTACCACAAACAGGGTCCCGAGAAATCTGGTCTGCAACCTGCTAAACAACACTCATAATTCTCAAGGGACGCTAAACACAGAACTCAGGAACTACGCACAAATCACGGCCTGGGAGCAACAACTCAACCAGCAATTATCCTACATATCTAACTCAACAGGAAGCTTAAAAAAACACTCGAGGTAAGATCTTAACAAAATTCGAAGTTCTAGCTGCACACACGAACACACTGCCGAAGATAGCAACTTCGCGATCCTACTTCCAGCCTACCACAGCTTCCAAAAGTGGTATCAATCGAAAGAGCAACTCTCAAGGAGTGCAGCGCCATCGGTCTTTCTCAAAACAGAGACGAGAAACAATGTGAATCGATGGCGGAAAGCTACGATGAACAGTGCCTAGGGTTTGAGACAAAGATTGGGAATCGGGGGAAATATTTGCCAGGTATCGGGGAATCAATAATAGAGAACAACAGCCAAGTCCTCTATTAAATACACTTCTCAATCAGCAGATAGAAACAGGAACAGATTCCATCGACAAAATCAGTTGTCATCGCTGTTATCTCAACCAGCAGCTGAAATCTCGCACCAGCTATTTCCTATCGCTGTTATATCAACCAGCAGTTGAATCTTCAAACAACGCTAAGGCTAAACGGCGTCGCACCAACTTAACCAAACGAAGTCGCAGAAGGACACGTCACCTCGCTACCAACAGCTGATCAACAAACCAGCAGCTGAATAAAACAACGCACCAAATCTCTCAACAGCTGATGTCTATCATAACCAACAGCTGGTACAAAGCGCTCCACTCAAAACGCTGTCGTTCCAACTTATCAACACGACGTAGTTTCTATACCCACTAAGAAACACGCTAGCGAAACCAACAACTGGTTCCTGTTCACAAAACGTCGTCACTTCAGAGTCCCTTAGCGCTCTCTGCTGATCATCACAACTAAAATACCAACAGCTGATCCTCGCAACAGCTGGTCTCTTGCAACAGCTGGATACGCGCTAATACACCAACGTTGGAAATCCATGTCAGCATTGCTGCTGCTTCCTACCAAAACGCAACGACTGAAATACCAATAGCTGACGCGATCATTCAACGGCTGATTCCTACTACTACTGCTGATATCTTTCCAACTGCTGATTCTAACACTTAGGCAAATTCGATGACTTCAACACACGCATCTACTACCAGCTAGTTTCAACCCAAGCAACACCTGATTGCGAAAACACAGGTCTCACATGAACGCCCCAGTTTTAACAATTGTCCCAACTATACCAGCACTGGTCTTTCCAACGTGTTTTTGTCCTCACTTGCACGCACCCCGTGAAACTTTCCAGGGGGTCACCCATCCCAAAATCGTCCCAAGTCAAGCACGCTTCACTTTGGAGTTCTTAAGTGATGAGCTCCCAGAAAGAGGATACAACTTATTGGTATGAGTAGTACCAATTAAATCTTATAAGCCTATCTCAACTAATCTCAACTATATCTATAATTTCCAAGTCTCGTAATCCCTCTCATTCCGTATGGGATCGATTCATTCATGTGCCCCTTCACCTAGAAGCCTGCCAGGAGCCGCTCATTTTCCGTGCAACCTCTTGGCATAGACGATCACTCCCCGCCCTCTTTTGAGCCTCGGGCGTCACAGAACAAAAACATAGTAAGTCCCGAGATACTTCGTCACATATAAAGTGAGTTTAGGATTCCCCATAAGACAAAATCTTGGGAGTCTGATCCGCTCCCAAGTCACCTATTGGGAGCATTATGTTATCGTTGGAAAGAGAATCACAAATTATTTTGATAGACAGCAATACCATACATCAAATGAGAGTGAAAATATCATCTATTTAAAATGAGTAGATAAACGAATGTCAGCAGTAAAAATAACATAATGAATCCAAGCAAAAACAACCCTATATACCATAATTCCTCAAACTATAATAGAATACACAAGCAAAGTTTCTGACTGCTGAAAGAGTTTTGAGGACCCGTCAAATGGGATGCTGGCGAAGAGCCTCTATCATCTCGTCATCATCAATATCGCCCAATATCTCCCCAAGGGTACCGAGAATCTCTTCATTAGTCTCGTCTCCAGGCTCCAGGACACTAAGCTATATCATTCTCACTATATCCTCAGACACTAGCTTCGTCTCTCGCAATTGACGCCGATAGTCAACCACTACCTGATCGTGAATGGTCAAAGCCTGCTGAAGTACTTCATCTCTGAAAGCCGACGAGGCTCGATACCATTTGATCGCTTTCTCCCCAGTGCTTGTCAGCAGAGTCTTCCCCACAGCTGAATTGAGAAAGTGCTCACCTGTCGTTAGCTCCACAGAATATTTTTCCTCAAGTTGTTGCAACTCCTGCCACAGTACATCATAACGTTTCGACTTCTCCTCCAGCTCCACACACAAGGTATCACAACTCTTAGACTTCTCGTCAGACTCCATTTGCTTCTTCAATAACTCCTCGCGAAGCATATCTATTTCCTCATGGAGTTTACTTTCACTAGTTCGGGACCTCTCCCTTACCGGAGCTGAAAAACGCTGTACAATGAGAGGACCTGCAAACATGTCACGAGCAATACACGTCTCATTTAAAGCGAAACACTCAAGATTGGATCATAACATAGCAACGACATAGTAACATACTGACAAACATTCCAGGCAAGGGCTGGGTCAGTGAATCGGTTGGTTGTGGTAATAGATGAAGTATGTCGTGATCTCCAATAAGAGTTTTTCCCATGTTCCAATCCAAATCCAGATCGCTCAGATCCCAGAAGGAGCCAGCCTTATCCCGATGATTGAACCCTTCCACGAAAATATGGCTGCCTCCTGAGACATTATGTTGCACCCCAGTCTCCACCTCCCGACCTCTCTTCAAGCTTTTCTGAGCATCATCATCACCCGACTACCAGGGAACGTCGTCAGATTTTGGTGCCAACTATTTTCTTCTATCGTTTGTATTCTTACCAACCGTAACGTGGTATTACCACGGTTGAGGAGAGCTACGTCTATCAGTCGACCGATGTGATCCCATCCTTCGGGGAGCATCACGCGAATCGGGCACCACACGTTGCCTCGGTGGCCTGACCCAAGGATCCTTCACCGAACGACGACCAGCTCCATTCTGAAGAGCTCGAACTTCTGCCGGCTCTATTTTCTTTCCTGGACTATCAGAGAATAGTCAGAAACTGGTCCAAAATAAACAAAAAATAAGAATGAAAAATAAACATGACAGCGTGGAAAATCCGCAAACAACATAGACATTGGAAAGACGGGGAAACATCTGTGCGAAAGGAAATTCTTAGCATGAATACTACCAGCAGGAAGTAGAAGCCTAGGATCAATTGTCTTGTCAAAAGCCCTAGCGACCCGCATTCAAGTTGTTACACATGGTGCGTTCCCCAAATTTTGATTTTACTAAGCTCCTAGATCCACGTAGTGGGCATCCCCCACCCACGGTCTCGAACATACAAAAAGTTGGAATTCCAGCTGCTTCTAGGAGAATGGATGTGGGACAAGAACTTACAATCTAATCTAGGTTGAAAATAAATATATGAACCAGGGACCGTCCGACGCGCTGAGAAAAGTGAGTGGAATAGATCTAAGTTGCAGGCATTTTCGTCTGACTCGCCCTACGATGAAAGCTCATTAATGCGATTATAACATTTGATGTTAACAGGAAAAAACTTACACCAAGGCTACGAACAATCTCAACCAATAAAGTGTTGGGAGGCAATGAAAATCCATTATTATAATAATATAAGTACGTTGTAAAGTATCCAGAGGATGGCTCGTGAAACATATCTCCTTTTTTGGGAATTATAATGTCATACTTGGTACATAATTGTTAGGCCCGGTGCGCTAAAACATCGATTAATTACTCAATTAATTATAATTACACGGAAGCATAAAATTATGGGCTAAAATTTTTCGTTTTGGGCTTGAACTGAAAATCATGTCTCAAAATACCATCATAGTCAGAATAAGGATTTTAACTCAAAAATCCAAGCACAAACAAGTAATAACACAATACAGATCCCCGAATACAATATACACACAGGGCATCCCCTGGTTCGATACATAAGGTATATATAGCTGGGACTCAAAATGGGGATCTACCAGCCGACACTCCAATCGGTCCAGCTGGATTACCTGAAAAACCTGCAAAGGCCAACACCGACCAAAGCAGCCCAAAAAGGGAAAATAAAACGAGGTCAAACCTCAGTACGTAGAGCATCTATAAAACAAGCTAATCATATAAAACATGCAATATTTCATTCGTGCAATGCATGCAGGCAACCAACAAACATCGTTAAGCAAGGCACAACGACTCAGCTGTGCTACAAAATCACAATAAATCAACAGAATCCAAATCACAGCGACTCAGCTGGCTATCACGACTCAGCGACGACATTGGATTCTTAGCACGACGTCTCAGACGGTAGATCGTGACTCAACGATCAACAGGTCTCAAATAAAACAGCCTCAATATGTTATGCGTGAATGCCAGGAAATATCATGCTCACAACAATGAGTAAAACTCACACATATAAGTAATTCAAAGCGCATAAACCATTCAAAACCAAGAACGATCAAACAACTGCCCCTGAAACCTCCTCGACTAACACACACATACACACATCAGTTTACACAGTCATACAGAATCAGATAAACACGTTGCATATCAGCTCGCATCACGCAGGAAATATTAACATGATTATATCGAAGCTGCTAGTATAAGCTCCCACATACCTTAGCTCAAATCTTACCACAGAACCCTAATCTATCTCATGGCTAACACATCAAGCTCACTGCTCCCACAACCTGCTCAGATCTGCTACACTACTAGCTTACCAAGAAACTAAACAGAAGCTGCCTGAAAGCTCAAATCTGCCAAGACATCTAACAAATCAGCTCATAACGAAGCTCATTCAGCTTATGGCCTAAAGCCTCGTAGCCTAAATCAGCTACCTCAAATCTATAGAATACTATCCAGCTCTAAATACAAGAAGAACGAGATGTAATAGCTTACCCAAAAGCTCTAATGAGACGGGAGAAACTATCGGCTGAAATCGCGACAATGGTCGAATGCTTCAACTACAACGCTCCTCTTCAAACAACCGACTCAAGGCTCCTAAGAGGTATCAAAAGAGCGGTCTTTGAAAGACGAACTTCGTGCCACCAGCCTTACTCCAAACGGCGGCATCAATCGATGACAATCTGGAAATTTATGTTCGGATGAACAGTAAGGGTTTGAAGAACAGATATAAGTCGAGAGCTCTCTGGGGAAGAAGTATAGGAAATATCGGGTCTCAAAATCGTCTAAGTGTTGATCGACACTTATATTAAAATCCCCCAGTCAACGCTACAGTAGAAGTCAACTCAGATTTGAGTCAACTCAGATTTGAGCACTAAACCAGATCTGACTAACGCTCCACCAGATCTGACTCCTCTATGCTATACCTGCTCGCTACCACCAAATGACGTCGCACCAGAGTCCAGCTCTCATCAAATCAGATGCTCGCTAAACGAAGTCGCATCTATTACACTCAGCCAGCGTCAAATCTGGTATTCAAAAAACGACGTCGCATCTAGTACTCGCTAAACGGCGTCGCATCAATACACTCCACTAGAGCCTACACGGGTAACCCAAAACAACATCGCATTGTCTCCCGCTCAGTGTTAGAGTAGATGTCCAACTAGCCAACTTGTGGCGTGTGGGTTCATAGACTCCTGTATAAAACGATCTTTATATATGATATTCACATTTTATTTATGGCATTCTTTACTTTCATTGTGTTGTATGATGATTAACAATTGCATTGAGTAAAGACCTAGAATGCACTATAGTGTATGTTAGATGTGATAGTGGGTATGACGGCTATCATGAAACACATCTAATAGTCACTGTGTATTCTGAATTAGTTCCTAGTCGATTGGGCCGTCAAAATGAGGATAAGGATGCCCGAGCTCGAGACTATTATTTGCGATGCGAAGTACCATGTTTCATTGGTAGGGAACATTGTGATGTTCTGAGCATGCAGATAGATAGTGACCTGGTGATCTATCAAACTACCCTCGTTCGGACTTTCCAAGTGGTTACCATTTGTCAAGTGGATAAGTCCGAGGTCTTGGTTGTACTGATTAGTCCTCACGACTCGAAACGACATTGAGGCTCTACATGATAGGCACCTCACTTTGACCCATTTGCCGACTCACTTGAGGTTGTTAGGCGGTGGGATTGGGTGAGGCCCCGATGCGTGTAGGAGTCGATGCATCGTTGTCGAGGATTCACCGCTCGCAGACATGCGTGGATATCCTATGTTATCTGAGGAGACGATAGTGTATAAATCTCTGGCCAGAGTACTAGAAGTGTTTTAGGTAAATGAGTTTACCTAGTTACACTCGTGATGTCACTATTCGATCTCCAAGATGTATGCATAGCTATCGGATCTCTAACGACTCTAGATTTACCAATGGTCGTTGATCTGATCGGGATATATGGAATGAAAGGACCGTACTGTACGCTAACCACGACCAACTGGTTCTCGCAGGCACTATCAGTGATACCTAGGGGATCATCGGGCGATGTTGCTAGACGCTCTTACCATGATCCGATGGGCAAGTCCGGAATTGTGATTCCGGAGCCACAATGGCTGTGGGCCCACGGCTAGCTGTATCACTGAACCATTGAGGGTCACACAAGAACTGGATTCGATATTCCCGCATGGATACTGAGCTCAATGTGTTGAGCATAGAAGGAGGATTTTAGGGAGTGCGACTTCCTAAAAGTCAACTGGGGTCAAATCGTGATTTCCCGCTGTTGAGGGGCAAAACGGTCATTTTGCAATTTAGGGTTAGATGATCTGAAAAATTGTTTTTCATATCATAACATCAGTTTTGGAAACTGAGTCGATCGGTCCGATCTGATCGGCAATCGGAGTTACGATGAAGTCGCAGCGATGGATATCGTCATTTGGACCCGGGCCCGTTGGGCCGGTCCAAGTCCATTGCTAGTCTACTTAATGTAGACTTAGGGGCTTTAATCAAACATTACATTACATTACAACATACCCTAACCCTAAACCTAAAGCTCTCGGCCGCCTCCCTCCTCTCCCAAAAGCCGCCGCCGCCGCCGGCCTCCACCGCCGCCGCCGCCGCCGCAAATTGATCGGACTTTCTCCGATCAGTCTTTCGAGGAGAATCCGTCTGTGCTGATCTCGTCAGGAATTCTAGTACAGGATGACGAAGGAGTCTCCCTTCCGGTCGTGGACCTGATTGACGAATCTACAGCCGTTTACCGTGAAGAGCCGGTCTTCTTGTAATTCCGGTTGGAGCCAGGCGCAAGTCGCCAGCAACGTAACTGTTAGAGTAGATGCCCAACTAGCCAACTTGTGGCGTGTGGGTTTATAGACTCTTATATATGACAATCTTTATATATGATATTCGCATTTATTATATGGCGTTCTTTACTTTCATTGTGTGTATAATGATTAACAATTGCGTTGAGTAAAGACCTAGAATACACCTAAGTGTATGTTAGATGTGATAGTGGGTATGACGGCTATCATGAAACACATCTAATAGTCCCTGTGTATTCTGAACATGTTCCTAGTAGATTGGGCCGTCAAAATGAGGATAAGGCCGCCCGAGTTCGAGACTAGTATCAGCAATGCGAAGTACCATGTTTCATTGGTAGGGAACATTGTGATGTTCTGAGCATGCAGATAGATAGTGACCTGGTGATCTATCGAACTACCCTCGTTCGGACTTTCCAAGTGGTTATCATTTGTCGGGTGGATAAGTCCGAGGTCTTGGTTGTACTGATTAGTCCTCACGACTCGAAACGTCATTGAGACTCTACATGATAGGCATCTCACTTTGACTCGTTTGCCGACTCACTTGGGGTCATAAGGCGTCGGGATTGGGTGAGACCCCGATGCATGTAGGAGTCGATGCATCGTTGTCGAGGATTCACCGCTCGCAGACATGCGTGGATATCCTATGCTATCTGAGGGGATAATAGTGTATAAATCTCTGGCCAGAGTACTAGAAGTGTTTTAGGTAAATGTGTTTACCTACTTACACCCGCGATGTCACTATTCAATCTCCAAGATGTATGCATAGCTATCGGATCTTTAGCGACTCTCGATTTACCAATGGTCGTTGATCTGATCGGGATATATGGATTGAAAGGACCGTACTGTACGCTAACCACGACCAACTGGTTCTTGCAGGCACTATCAGTGATACCTAGGGGATCATGGGGCGATGTTGCTAGATGCTCTTACCATGATCCGTTGGGCAAGTCCGGAATTGTGATTCCGGAGCCACAATGGTTGTGGGCCCACGGCTAACTGTATCCCTGAACCATTGAGGGTCACACAAGTACTGGATTCGAGATTCCCGCATGGATACTGAGCTCATGATCCGTTGGGCAAGTCCGGAATTGTGATTCCGGAGCCACAATGGTTGTGGGCCCACGGCTAACTGTATCCCTGAACCATTGAGGGTCACACAAGTACTGGATTCGAGATTCCCGCATGGATACTGAGCTCAATGTGTTGAGCATGGGAAGAGGATTTTGGGGAGTGCGACTTCCTAAAAGTCAACCGGGGTCAACTCGAGATTTCCGGACGTTGAGGGGCAAAACGGTCATTTTGCACTGGGGTTCTGAAAAATGGTTTTTCAGATCATAGTGTTCAGTTTTGGAAACTGAGTCGATCGGTCCGATCTGATCGGCGATCGGAGTTACGATGAAGTCACGGTGATAGGGATGAACCGAATGTTCCTCCGTTGGACCCGGGCCCGTTGGGCCGGTCCAATTCTATTACTTGTCTACTTAAGTAGACTTAGGAGACTTCATTAATAACTTACCACATCATTAAACCCTAACCCTAGACTTGAGTAGCCGCCGCCTCCCTCCTCTCAAATAGCCGCCGCCGGCCGCCGCCGCCGCCGCCGCCCTCTTCGCCGGAAATTCGTTCCGGCCAATTCGACGAGGAGAATCCGTCCGTACAGATCTCGTCAGGCCTTCTAGTGCAGGCTGACGAAGGAGTCTCGAATTCGGTCGTGGACCTAATTGGCGTTACCTACCGCAGTCTACCGTGAAGTGCCGTTTTCTTTACGAAACCGGTCGGAGCCAGGCACGAGTTGCCAGCAAGGTATTCTACAAAACACCCTATGAATGTCATAGAATTGAATTTGTTTTATCGTATTGATCGTCTCCCGGCACATGTTTTTCGTTCTTCCGCTGCCTCGCCGGGGGGCGTGATCCGGATCCCAAACAGTGGTATCAGAGCCATGGTTTTCGGATCTGATCAATACAATTGTGCCATATTGTATCTAACATCTAAATTTTCAGATTGAAATCAAAGTTTTTGACCTCGACCACCGGGCCAACGCCGCATGTGGCGGCGCTAGCAGCCGCGCGATTTCGCGTGCATGTCGCGCGACACCATGCGCACTTGTTGCGCATGGTGGCCGAAGATTTGGCGCTGCCTCGTGCAAGTCGTTGCGCCCATCATCACCGATCACATGCCGCCGTCACGCGCAACTTTTTGCGCGATGAGGCGCGCGGTAACAGCGCGCTTGGCGCGTCTTGTGCGGCCGATTGAGGGGCGCCGCTTCGCGCATGGTGGCGCACGTCGGCCGACACGATGGCTGCTGTTCGACGCACGGTGGCACGCTGCTTGAGGAAAATTTGCGCGAGGAGGCTTCTGGACGTGCGATCGGAGATGCGCAGCGTGCGCAAATGGTTGCGCGGCTGTGCGTGTTGATCGGCGACATGCATACGGCTGCCGTGCGCATTTTTCTTCGTGGCGGCGTCGCCGCCGGCCGCCGCCGCTCCGACGAAGCTCCGGCGATGTCGTGACTACTGAATTCTTCTAGGTTTTGGTTCAGGCCTGTCCCGGGCAGCCCGTGAAGTTTTCGGGCCGGTATGCGATATCGGGCCCGTTTTTGGTCGACTCTGAAATTTTAAGTTTTTGGGCCTAGAATTATTTTAAGCCCAATATTGATACAATTAAAATTAGCAAAATGTGATTTTAATTATAAAATATGATTTTATAATGAAATATGATTTTGTTGATTAAAATTCGATTTTATCGACAAAATACGATTTTATTATAAAATACGATTTTATGATTAAAATATTATTTTGCGATAAATAATAGGATTATTTAATTTATGCATGTTAATTAGATTATCTGCATGATTGGGGTGATCGAGAGTCGTGCCCAATTTGTTAGGTGTATGCGATAGGTTTTGTATGATTTCGGTTTGTAAATATTTGATTATCATTTAAAGTAGGCCTGTTTGTGGCCCGTTCCCACCCCTTGATAAATGTATCCCTTGTATGTCATGGTATATTTAAATGTAAATTACTAGATTTAGTGGGAGGACATCCGAAGACGGTGGACAATGACGATCAAGATATTGAAGACCGAAGATCTGTAAAACCGGAAAGCTTTGTAATAGGATTGCATTGCATATTGCATTACCCCTAGGATTGGACCCAGGTCCGTGGCTGGCAACCACGGACCACATAGCTCTCACGATCGATCATCCCAATGTTACTTTATATATGTCGATATATAGACTTGTTGAATCCGCATGTTGCATGTTTTAAATTAGATTTAAATATGCATGAGACCAAAAATTTTCAAAAAATAAAATCCCTCGTTTTAAATATGATTTAAAACTTATATCAAGATAAAATATTTATTCGATAAACTAAAGGGTATTTAAAATTGTTCAAATTAACCCTACCTTCCATCAACAATGGGTGTACGTCGATGCTACCCGTATACATGGCCCGACTCATATTATTGAGGGGGTCATGTATGCCGGAAAGCTGTCCACGCCATTGAAAATCGTTGTGAGTCGGCTGGAACATCCTTTAACGTTGGCTCATATTATTGGGGACGTTAAGGGGACCGTCCTTCACGACTCAACATTGATGGGTCAATCTTGACACGTGATAGTAAACGGCGTCATATTATTGGGCCCTTACTAGACGTGAGGTGAATACTTGGAGGTTGCACCGGCTGCAATCGGAAACTACCTTTCACGGGTCATGGATGGCTGATATTATTCGGGTCCATGGTCGCTTGATTGGGCTCCGTGTACCCACTAAAGAAACCTATTTTCTCGATTTCATTA
>KV014944.1:38731-59865 GCA_001598015.1 Dorcoceras hygrometricum | reverse complement strand
TTCCTTTGATCACACTTGAGTCTAGGCACAGCGTTGCGTGTTGCATGTGCTTGACTTATATGACTAAGTGCTGCATATTTTGTGTTATATGCTTTCTTTGCTGTATCTGTTCTGTTTTTCCTTATCCTGTTGAGTGCTTTTAGATGCCGCCTAGACGTCGTGGTCGTAGTAGGGGTCTTTTCCAGGAATCAGGAGGACAGAATGAGGATCAGTACAGTGCGCCTAGTCATACTCGTGAGAGTAGTGGAGAGGAGGAGGCTGTAGCTCCGCCGGCTCCGGTAGAGAGGATGGATGTCGTGATTGCTAGGTTTCAGAGGATGAGCCCTCCTATCTTCAATGGCGACGAGTCTAGCGAGGATGCTGATTCATGGCTTCATAACGTCATTCTCCTTTTCGATCGAGCTCAGTATGACAACGATCTCCGTCTGAGGTTAGTTACTCTGTTGTTCAGGAAGGCCGCAGAGCGTTGGTGGCGAGGTGCGTCTCGTACCTTAGAGGAGACTGGAGTGGAGCTCTCTTGGGATGTTTTCTGTGAGACCTTTCGGAAGGAGTATGTTCCTGACTCTTTTGTGGCTGCCCGTGAGCGGGAGTTTGAGTTTTTAGAGCAGGGCTCTACGACGGTACGCGAGTACGCTCGCAAATTTTCTGCGCTTTTGGCGTTTGTTCCGCATGTTGCCGGCCGTCCGTCTGAGGTTAGTTACTTTGTTGTTCAGGAAGGCCGCAGAGCGTTGGTGGCGAGGTGCGTCTCGTACCTTAGAGGAGACTGGAGTGGAGCTATCTTGGGATGTTTTCTGTGAGACTTTTAGGAAGGAGTATGTTCCCGACTCCTTTGTGGCTGCCCGTGAGCGGGAGTTTGAGTTCCTGGAGCAGGGCTCTACAACGGTGCGCGAGTATGCTCGCAAATTTTCTGCGCTTTTGGCTTTTGTTCCTCATGTTGCTGGCCGGGAGAGGGCTAAGCTCACTAGATTTGTAGAAGGCTTGAATGAAGAATTTTATCAGAGTGTTTTGACAAGCAAGCCTTCATCTTATGCTGAAGCTGTGGATACTGCTATCCACATCGAGGAGGGCATGAGGAGTCGTCGTAATCGCAGGGCGCAGGTGGCTCAGGCAGTGCAGAGTGGTCGACCAGTTGGTCAGGGAGCTCAGTCGTCTCAGAGTTCTCAGTCCGCGCATTTCCCTCAGCAGCAGCAGCAGGTAGCTCAGCAGTCTGGCCGTGGCAGGTTCCGACCTCGCGGTCAGCAGTTTAAGAAGAAATCTGGTTCAGGGTCCTCTGGTTCAGGCAGTTCGAGTAGCAGTGGATATCGGACTGAGTTTTGTGGCTTCTGTGGTGGGAAGCATCCTTCGACACAGTGTGTTGGCGTGCAGGGTTCCTGCAACCTCTGTGGTCAGTATGGGCACTTTGCGAGAGTGTGTCCGACAGCGGGAGCACAGCAGACCACGACCCAGCCTGTGAGACCTGGATTTGTAATTTCGATTGTAACGTTGGAATGAATCGATATATAGAGGTTTTAGATCTCTTTTCTGAGTGTTTGAGTTGCATTTTCGGGTTCCATTTCGTGTGTTGAACAATTCTGGAGATTTTGTAATTTTCGCATATTAGAGGTACCTACTGGTTGGTGTGTCAGCTGATGTTTATAGTTAGCTGCTGGTCGATGATGAAAATCAGCAGAAGCGCGTTTTAGCGCGAGATTCCTGAAACGCTGTCGTTTCGTGAGGTTTGGTTACGCGTGTGTTGTGATCAGCAGGTGTGTTAGTATAATTGCGTTGTGAGGGCAAAACGACTGCGTTTAAGTTAGTTGGCGCGACGTCGTTGTGATGTTGCGACTGGTACCAGCTGGTAGATCGCGTGTATGTTCCTGCTGGTTTATCAGCAGATGTCGATGGCAACGCGAGTCAACTTTCCTGTAGCGCGAGGAGGGTACGTCGTCGTTTAGCTATTGCTAGGAGTTTCAGCAGATGATTAAACGCGCCGGCAGTCTTCATGGATCTGATGAACCGTGTGTTTCGAGAGTTCATAGATCAGTTTGTGATGGTTTTTATAGACGACATCTTGGTGTACTCGAAGACTCCGAGGGAGCACAAGGAGCACTTGGGAATGGTTCTTCAGAGGTTAAGAGAACAGCAGTTGTATGCAAAATTTTCCAAGTGCGAGTTTTGGTTGCAACGCGTTGTATTTCTGGGCCATGTCATTTCAGCGGATGGCATTTCTGTGGATCCCAGTAAAGTGGATGCTGTTTTGAACTGGGAGCGACCGAGAAATGTGTCTGAGATTCGCAGTTTCTTAGGTCTGGCTGGCTATTATCGTCGTTTTATCGAGGGGTTTTCTTCCATAGCTAAGCCGATGACCCAATTGACCCAGAAGGATAAACGGTTTGTTTGGACTGAGCAGTGTGAGAATGCTTTTCAGCTGCTCAAGGAGAAGTTAACTACTGCGCCGGTGTTGGCTTTGCCGTCCGGATCAGGTGGTTATGTTGTTTGTTCCGATGCTTCACTTAATGGATTGGGTTGTGTGTTGATGCAGAATGGTCGAGTCATCGCTTATGCCTCGCGGCAGTTGAAACCGCACGAGACTCGTTACCCGGTTCATGATTTGGAGTTAGCAGCGGTGGTCTTTGCGTTAAAGATCTGGCGCCACTACCTGTATGGCGAGCAGTTTGTGGTGTACTCCGACCACAAGAGTTTGCAGTATTTGTTTTCGCAACCAGACTTGAACATGAGACAACGTAGGTGGATGGAGTTGCTCAAGGATTTTGACTGTGAGATTAAATACCAGCCTGGGAAGTCGAACGTAGTGGCTGATGCGTTGAGCAGAAAGGCTAGTGAGATGCTGGCGTCGTTGTACATCTCCAAGGATCAAGAGCATCTTAACACTACGGGTTGGAGATTCTACCCGGCTAAGGATTGTGTGATGGTTTCATCGTTCCAAGTGGAACCGCAGATTGTTTCTAGCATTCGAGCAGCTCAGAGGACCGATCCGTCAATCCACGAGTTGAAGATGAAAGTCAGAGCTGGCGAACTTGAGGACTATTCTGTCTCGTCCGATTTCGGGATTTCTTGCAGTGCTAATTTTAGCTCAGAAGTATTGAATTTAAGGTACGGATTTGAGCTTGATATTGCTGGGAATTGGCGTGAGATTAAATGCTAGATGGCTGTTGTGCATTGATGTGGATGTTGCTGTGAGCATACGTGATTTCTGTTGATTGTTTAGCTGCCCTGTTATGCATACATGCATTTCCCATATTGCATTCATATTGTTATTACAGCCATTGTTCGTATCTTGTATTGCTGTTGTTGATTCTTACCAGGATGCGAGGGCGAGCGGCAATACCGCACTCTCATCTCCCTGCTGGGATCGTTAGCCACCATGCGCCGAGTGGTTAACTACCACAGTTCATGGGCGAGGCAACGGCAGGTTGAGTTGTTTGATGCATCTGGTATTCGCGTGTCGTATCACGGCGAGTGGCTCATTACCACACTGTGAACACACCTCGTGGCCACTTTTATTGCAGATTCTTGGAGCTGTCCTTGAGTTCCTTAGCTCCCTTGTTGGTTGAGCCTTCCTTTGTTATCCGGTGTCTCATGCATAGCATTTGCATTTTATCTTATGCATTCTTTTAGCTTTATCTGTTACTCTCCGTACTGGGGTCCTTGTTTGTGTTGCTTTCAGGAAACCCAGGTTTTACAGCTGGTCGTGGTTTTAACCCAGCTGGTGGTGTCCCAGGAGGTGGCTAGCATTCCCAGTAGCGTATAGCATATATGTATGTATCAGTCTATTAGCCAGGGAGATGTCCTGTACTTCGTCGTTGTATTCTGTGTGGAGTCTGATACATTATTTGTATTAATGCTGTACTTGCTTATGTTTGTTTGTAAACTGGGAACTTATTTTGATTATCGTTCTATTTTAAATTATATGTTTTAAACCGTCGGGCCTAAAAGCGAAAATTTTACCCACTTTTTGTTAAGCTTCCGCATGCGTTTGGGTTTTTACTCTGTTTAGAGCACGAGGCCTGACATTTTTGGTATCAGAGCTTAAGCTGGGATAAGCTCAATTCTTTTGATCACACTTGAGTCTAGGCACAGTGTTGTGTGTTGCATGTGCTTGACTTATGTGACTACGTGCTGCATATTTGTGTTATATGCTTTCTATGCTGTAGTTGTTCTGTTTTGCTTGATCCTGTTGAGTGTATTCTAGATGCCGCCTAGACGTCGTGGTAGAGGTAGGGGGTAGTTCCAGGAATCAGGAGGGCAGAACGAGGATCAGTATAGTGCTCCTAGTCATACTCGTGAGAGTAGCAAAGAGGGGGAAGCCGAGGCTCCACCGGCTCCGGTGGAGAGAATGGATGTTGTTATAGCTTGGTTTCAGAGGATTAACCCTCATGTCTTTAATGGCGACGAGTCGAGTGAGGATGCTGATTCGTGGCTCCATAACGTCATTCATCTTTTCGATAGGGCTCAGTATGACGATGAACTCCGGTTGAGGTTAGTGACCTTGTTGCTGAGGAAGGCCGCAGAGCGTTGGTGGCGAGGTGCGTCTAGTACCTTAGTGGAGACTGGAGTTGGTATCACTTGGGACACTTTCTGTGAGACCTTCAGGCAGGAGTATATCCCCGATTCGTATGTGGCTGCCCGTGAGCGGGAGTTTGAGTTTTTGGAGCAGGGCTCGTTGACTGTGCGTGAGTATGCTCGCAAGTTTTCTGCATTGTTGGCTTATGTTCCGCACGTTGCTGGCCGGGAGAGGGCCAAGAGTACCAGATTCGTGGAGGGCTTGAATGAAGAGTTGTACCAGAGTGTCTTAACGAGCAAGCCCAAGTCGTATGCTGAGGCCGTTGATACTGCTATCCATATTGAGGAGGGCATGAGGAGCCGTCGTACGCGTAGAGCGCAGGTAGTGCAGGCAGTGCAGGGTGGTAGACCTGTTGGTCAGGGAGCTCAGTCGTCTCAGAGTTCTCAATCCGCTCATTATCCCCAGCAGCAGCAACAGGTGGCTCAGCAGTCTGGCCGTCAGAGGTTCCGACCCTGCGGTCAGCAATTAAAGAAAAAGTCTGGTTCAGGGTCTTCCGGTTCAGGCAGTTCGAGTAGCAGTGGATCTCGGACTGAGTTTTGTGGTTTTTGCTGTGGAAAGCATTCTTCCACGCAGTGTGTAGGTGTGCAGGGCTCTTGTAACATTTGTGGTCAGTACGGGCATTTTGCGAGAGTGTGTCCGTCAGCTGGATCACAGCAGACCGCGGCCCAGCCTCAGGGTTGTGGAGGTCAGTCTAGGGGCCGTTCGCAGCAGTTTCAGCAGCCCCGTTTGGGTGAGACTTAGTTTAGACCATTTCAGCAGCCTGGCCCTTCGCGTTTTGGGCAGTCGTCTCAACCTTTCTTCCAAGGACCCCAGCATGCCCAGGTTAACGCCATCACGAGGGAGCAGGCCGAGGAGACACCAAGTCGAGTGATTGGAGGTACATGTCTTGTTTTTGACTTTCCTGCTCGTGTGTTGTTTGACACCGGTGCATCGCATTCGTTTATTTCTGATTCGTTTGTTGTTGAGCATGGTCTGTGTACCGTCCCTTTGCGCGATGCTGTTTCTGTTTCTACCCCTGGTGGTATGAGCCTGTTCTCCCAGGACGTTTTGTTGGATGGTGTGTTGCGGTTTGGTGAGCATGTTTTGTTAGCGAACTTGATCCGTTTGATGCTTTGGGATTTCGATTGCATAGTTGGAATGGATGTGCTGTCCAACTATAGGGCCTCCGTGGATTGCTTCCATGGGATTGTGCGCTTTAGGCCTTTGTCTGGCGAGAAGTGGGACTTCTACGGTCAGGATTCGCGATCGAAGATTCCGTTGATTTCTGCGATGGAGATGTTTAGCGACGCTTTGCTAAATGGATTGGGTTGTGTGTTGATGCAGAATGGTAGAGTCATTGCGTATGCCTCGCGGCCGTTGAAAGCGCACGAGACTCGTTACCCAGTTCATGATTTGGAGTTAGCAGCGGTGGTCTTTACGTTAAAGATCTGGCGTCACTACCTGTATGGCGAGCAGTTTGTGGTGTACTCCGACCACAAGAGTTTGCAGTATCTATTTTCGCAGCCTGACTTGAACATGAGACGTCGTCGGTGGATGGAGCTGCTAAAGGACTTTGACTGTGAGATTAAATACTAGCTTGGGATGTCGAATGTAGTGGCTGATGCTTTGAGCAGAAAGGCTAGTGAGATGCTTGCCTCGTTGTACATCTCCAAGGATCAAGAGCATCTTAACACTACGGGTTGGAGATTTTACCCGGCTGAAGATTGTGTGATGGTTTCATCGTTCCAAGTGGAACCGCATATTGTTTCCAACATTCGAGCAGCTCAGAGGACTGATCTGTATATCCACGAGTTGAAGTTGAAAGTCAGGGCTGGCGAACTTGAGAACTATTCTGTCTCGTCCGATGGTTGCTTGAGGTTTCGTGGCAGGTTGGTTGTGCCAAACCTCATTGATTTGAAGGAGGAGATCCTTCGTGAGGCGCATTGCAGCAGACATAGTGTTCATCCTGGTGCACGGAAGATGTACCATGCTTTGAAGCCGCACTTTTGGTGGACTGGCCTGAAGAGTGATGTTGCTGGTTTCGTTGCTCGTTTTTTGAATTGCCAGATGGTAAAGGCCGAAAGGATGAGACCCGGTGGTCTGTTGCAGAGTTTAGAGGTGCCCCAATGGAATTGGGAGTACATTGCGATGGATTTCGTGACGCATTTGCCTCATTCCAGCCGAGGATGCGACGCTGTTTGGGTAGTTGTAGACCGTTTGTCGAAGTCTGCACACTTCATTCACTATGGGATGACCTTCTCGTTGAAGAAGATGGCGAAGTTGTACGTTGATTTTGATGTTAGATTGCACGGTGTGCCTGTTTCAATCGTTGGATGGTGTGTTGCGGTTTGGTGAGCATGTTTTGTTAGCGAACTTGATCCGTTTGATGCTTTGGGATTTCGATTGCATAGTTGGAATGGATGTGCTGTCCAACTATAGGGCCTCCGTGGATTGCTTCCATGGGATTGTGCGCTTTAGGCCTTTGTCTGGCGAGAAGTGGGACTTCTACGGTCAGGATTCGCGATCGAAGATTCCGTTGATTTCTGCGATGGAGATGTTTAGCTTGTTGTCTTTGGGGAATGCTGGCTTTATGATCTACGCTTTAGATGCGTCTTCTTCTTCCAGTGTTCAGCTTAGTGACGTTCCCGTTGTGCGACACTTTCCCGACGTGTTTCCGGAGGAGATTCCTGGTTTTCCTCCGAGGCGGGAGATCGACTTCAGCATAGAGCTGGTGCCTGGCACAGCTCCGATTTCGCGTGCTCCGTATCGTTTGGCGCCTGCGGAGTTGAGAGAACTCAAGGTACAGTTAGATGATTTGCTGGAGAAAGGTTTTATTCGCCCTAGTATGTCACCGTGGGGAGCGCCCATCTTGTTTGTGAAGAAGAAGGATGGCTCAATGCGGATATGCATTGATTTTCGTCAGTTGAATAAAGCCACTGTGAAGAATAAGTACCCGTTGCCGAGAATCGATGATCTGTTTGATCAGTTGCAAGGTTCTGCGGTGTATTCAAAGATTGATCTTCGTTCCGGGTACCATCAGCTGAGAGTGAGAGAACAAGATGTCGCGAAGACTGCGTTTCGTACGAGGTACGGACATTTTGAGTTTTTGGTGATGCCGTTTGGGTTGACCAACGCGCCTGCAGTCTTTATGGATCTGATGAACCGGGTTTTTAGAGAGTTCATAGACCAATTTGTAATTGTTTTTATTGACGACATCTTGGTTTACTCGAAGACTCCGAGGGAGCACAAGGAGCACTTGGAAATGGTTCTTCAGAGGTTGAGAGAGCAGCAGTTGTATGCGAAGTTTTCCAAGTGCGAGTTTTGGTTAGATCGCGTGGTATTTCTGGGTCATGTCATTTCAGTGGATGGCATTTCTGTGGATCCCGGTAAAGTGGATGCTGTTTTGAACTGGGAGCGACCGAGAAATGTGTCTGAGATTCGCAGTTTCTTAGGTCTGGCTGGCTATTATCGTCGCTTCATTGAAGGATTCTCTAGTATAGTGAAGCCGATGACCCAATTGACCCAGAAGGATAGGCGGTTTGTTTGGACTGAGCAGTGTGAGAATGCGTTTCAACTGATCAAGGAAAAGTTGACTACGGCGCCTGTGTTGGCTCTGCCGTCCGGTTCAGGTGGTTTTGTTGTTTGTTCTGACGCTTCGCTTAATGGATTGGGTTGTGTGTTGATGCAAAATGGTCGAGTCATTGCGTACGCCTCGTGGAAGTTGAAACCGCATGAGACTCATTACCCAGTTCATGATTTGGAGTTAGCAGCGGTGGTCTTTGCGTTAAAGATCTGGCGTCACTACCTGTATGGCGAGCAGTTTGTGGTGTACTCCGACCACAAGAGTTTGTAGTATCTGTTTTCGCAGCGTGACTTGAACATGAGACAGCGTCGGTGGATGGAGCTGCTAAAGGACTTTGACTGTGAGATTAAATACCATCCTGGAAAGTCGAACGTAGTGGCTGATGCTTTTGAGCAGGAAGGCTAGTGAGATGCTTGCGTCGTTGTACATCTCTAAGGATCAAGAGCATCTTAACACTACGGGTTCGAGATTCTATACGGCTGAGGATTGTGTGATGGTTTCATCGTTCCAAGTGGAACCGCAAATTGTTTCCAACATTTGAGCAGCTCAGAGGACTGATCCGTCTATCCACGAGTTGAAATTGAAAGTCAGGGCTGGCGAACTTGAGAACTATTCTGTCTCGTCCGATGGTTGCTTGAGGTTTCGTGGCAGGTTGGTTGTGCCAAACCTCATTGATTTGAAGGAGGAGATCCTTCGTGAGGCGCATTGCAGCAGACATAGTGTTCATCCTGGTGCACGGAAGATGTACCATGCTTTGAAGCCGCACTTTTGGTGGGCTGGCCTGAAGAGTGACGTTGCTGGTTTCGTTGCTCGTTGTTTGATTTTCCAGATGGTAAAGGCAGAAAGGATGAGATCCGGTGGTCTGTTGCAGAGTTTAGAGGTGCCCCAATGGAATTGGGAGCACATTGCGATGGATTTCGTGACGCATTTGCCTCGTTCCAGCCGAGGATGCGACGCTGTTTGGGTAGTTGTAGACCGTTTGTCGAAGTCTGCACACTTCATTCCCTAGGGATGACCTTCTCGTTGAAGAAGATGGCGAAGTTGTACGTTGATTTTGTTGTTAGATTGCACGGGATGAGACCCGGTGGTCTGTTGCAGAGTTTAGAGGTGCCCCAATGGAATTGGGAGTACATTGCGATGGATTTCGTGACGCATTTGCCTCATTCCAGCCGAGGATGCGACGCTGTTTGGGTAGTTGTAGACCGTTTGTCGAAGTCTGCACACTTCATTCACTATGGGATGACCTTCTCGTTGAAGAAGATGGCGAAGTTGTACGTTGATTTTGATGTTAGATTGCACGGTGTGCCTGTTTCAATCGTGTCCGACCGAGATCCGAGGTTTACTTCCAGGTTTTGGAAGTGTTTGCAAACAACTTTGGGAACTAGATTGGCTATGAGTACCGCGTATCATCCCCAAACCGATGGCCAATCTGAGCGAACTATCCAGACGTTGGAGGATATGTTGCGTGCTGTTGTGTTGGATTTCGGAGGTAGCTGGCAAGACGCGTTGTCTTTGGTCGAGTTTTCGTATAATAACAGCTACCAAGTGACGATTGGCATGGCGCCTTTTGAGGCTTTTTATTGCATGAAGTGCAGATCGTCGGTGTGTTGGGAAGAAGTGGGGGAGAAGCAGCTATCTGTCCCTGATTGTGTGCAGCAAATGAAGGATCATGTGGATTTTATTCGACAAAGGATGAAAGCTGCCCAGGATCGCCAAGCCAGTTATGCGAATAAGAGGCGTCGACCTCTTGAGTTTCAGGTTGGTGATCGTGTGTTTCTCAAGGTTTCTCCGTTTCGTAGTGTGATGCGTTTTGGACGCAAGGGAAAATTAGCCACTCGTTACGTTGGTCCCTATGAGATTGTCGAGAGGATTGGCCCTTTAGCGTATCGATTTTTGTTGCCGTTAGAGTTGTCCTCTCTTCACGATGTGTTTGATGTGTCGATGTTGAGGAAATATGAGCCAGATACGTCTCATGTGCTTGGAACTGACGAGGTAGAGCTAGATCAATCGTTGAGCTATCAGGAATATCCTTTGCAGATCCTTGACAGAAAAGAGAAACAGCTGAGGAATAAAACCATTCCGCTGGTAATGGTACAATGGAGCAAGCATATAAGGGAAGAAGCTACTTGGGAACTGGAAGAAAAGATGCAGCGCGAGTGGCCGCATCTGTTTGAGTAGTTGTTGAGCTAGATTATCCATTAGCTTGTAGTTTTGCTGTATTCCTTCCCTAGGTATTGTAAATTGTTTGCTCAGTAATCTTGAACTCTGGGCCTGGTGTTGGGCGAGTTCTGGTGTTAGTTTTTAGTTTCTATTCTGCTCTTTGCTGTTGTTTTGTTGATTCAGAATTGTTGTTTGATTTCGGGGACGAAATCCTTTTTAGTGGGGGAGAAATATGAGACCTGGAATTTTATTAAGGATTAATTGTGGAAATTAATCGGTTGTTTAGAGATTTCTGTGGTTTATAATCTCTGTTTCGATGTTTGAGTTGTATTTTGGGTCGAATTCCCTCCTTAGAACAATTCTGGAGATTTTCGTAATTTTGGGTTTAGATTTATCTGCTGGTAGCAGATTTGATGACGTCATGCTTTATGTTGGCATCGAAGTCGCTGACGTAAACTTTGCTGTTGGTTGTTTAGCGCGTTTTGTATCGCGGGGGCTTGATACGCTGTCGTATTGAAGTTGGCAAGATCTGTCAGCAGGTGGTGTTGTTAGCGTAACGTTGTGCGAGAGATGGCGACAGCAACACTTACGTGGATTTCAGCAGGAGCGCGCTATAGGATTTTGAAACGGTGACGTTTTGAGAAGCAACGGCTGATTGATATCTGTCAGCAGATAGTTCCTGTAGCAGGTATAAGACGTCGTCGTTTGGGTTAGTAGAGGCAACGTCGTTTTGAGGAACCAGTCGATGGTTTATGTGACCTGCTGATGGCAGATATGCTGACGTGCGCTATGCGACGTCGTTTGAGTTAGTTGCGACGTTGCGTTTCGATGCTGCGACTGGTATCAGTTGTGAACAGTGTTGTGCATTGTTTCTTTCCGGCGACTGGATGTTCAGCTGTTGGCAGAAAAGATTACGTCACTTATTCGACGTCGTTTGGTTAAGTTATGCGACGCCGTTTTGATTTGTAGTAGAGGGCCTTTGCTATCGTTGCTGCTGGCAGCAGCAGGTTTTCTTGTTGAGGAGAACGAGTCGACTGAATTTGTCGGTGGATTGTGTTTAAGATTTCAGCAGCTGTGGGACTTGTATATATAAGGAATACTTGGTCTTTGAATTGAGATATCGAATCCCACACTTAGAATATTTTTCCAGCCTTTCGTTCTCTGTTTCTCAAACCCTCGACTACTGTTCACCGTGAGGTTTTCCGGTGAATTCCCGTCGGTTCCGGTGGTTGTTTTGCTCGTGCGAGGTAGCTTTGGACTCCTCTCAAGAAGCTCCTTCATCCTATACCACTTTTGAAGGCTGTGGTGGGCTAGTTGAGGAACGAGAAGTTGCTGTCAGTTCGTGAATTTTGTAGTAGCAGGTAGAACTTCATTTCCTCGTGTTGAGATCTTGTTCCTAGCCTTGTTTTAAGCTCCATGCGAAGTTATGGTAGTAGGAAACGGTGTTGGTTGAGTGTAGCTCCCAGCCGTGAGTTTCTGTTAGATCCCTGAGTATTGTACTTCGTATTTAGCAGGTTGTTAACCAGATTTCTCGGGATCTCTTTGTGCTAATTATAGCTCAGTGTTAAGGTACAGATTTGAGCTTGATATTGCTGGGAATTGGCGTGAGATTAAATGCTAGATGGCTGTTGTGCATTGATGTGGATGTTGCTGTGAGCGTACGTGATTTCTGTTGATTGTTTAGCTGCCCTGTTATGCATACATGCATTTCCCATATTGCATTCATATTGTTATTACAGCCATTGTTCGTATCTTGTATTGCTGTTGTTGATTCTTACCAGGATCCGAGGGCGAGCGGAAATACCGCACTCTCATCTCCCTGCTGGGATCGTTAGCCACCATGCGCCGAGTGGTTAACTACCACAGTTCATGGGCGAGGCAACGGCAGGTTGAGTTGTTAGATGCATCTGGTATTCGGGTGTTGTATCATGGCGAGTGGCTCATTCCCACACTGTGAACACACCTCGTGGCCACTGTTATTGCAGATTCTTGGAGCTGTGCTTGAGTTTCTTAGCTCCCTTGTTGGTTGAGCCTTCCTTTGTTATCCGGTGTCTCATGCATAGCATTTGCATTTTATCTTATGCATTCTTTTAGCTTTATCTGTTGCTCTCCGTACTGGGGTTTGACCCCATGTCCCTCTGGGGCTTGTTTTGTTTCCTTGTTTGTGTTGTTTTCAGGAAACCCAGGTTTTACAGCTGGTCGTGGTTTTAACCCAGCTGGTGGTGCCCCAGGAGGTGGCTAGCGTTCCCAGTAGAGTATAGCATATATGTATGTATCAGTCTATTAGCCAGGGAGATGCCCTGTGCTTCGTCGTTGTATTCTGTGTAGAGTCTGATACATTATTTGTATTAATGCTGTACTTGCTTATGTTGGTTTGTAAACTGGGAACTTATTTTGATTATCGTTCTATTTTAAATTATATGTTTTAAACCGTCGGGCCTAAAAGCGAAAATTTTACCCACTTTTTGTTAAGCTTCCGCATACGTTTGGGTTTTTACTCTGTTTAGAGCACGAGGCCTGACAGTAAAACTCAATCAATTCACAAGCTGTATCACGTAAATCACAGAAGCATATCAGCAGATTTCACAACATCAATCACAGCCATGTTCATGCACAAAGCTGCTAAATCTGCTCGATTCGTACCTTCAACGGCTGATTCTGCCTCAACAGATCTCTCACAAGGCACTAAAACTCACGGCCTAGGCTACCAGCTTTCTCCGAGCTTCCTCAACCACGGCAGAATACTTCCAGGAGCTGAAATATGCTAAAGCATCGCATAATTCAAATCAATTTCCAGTCCAGTTCTGAACTTCTAATCATTCTACCCACGTCTTGAACACAAACAGGTTCTACAAGTCTACGTAGGTATTAACAACAAGGGCAAAGCTCAAAACCAAGGAGAACTCTTACCCAGAAGTTCGAAAATAACGAATGAACAACCGCACCAGATTTCTCAAGAATCTTCGAACGAGCAGCAACTCTGTGCTTCTTCCTCAAGTCGTTCTACAACCTCTAACATGGTAGCAACAAAAGAGGAACTCTCCAGGAACCTAGCGCCACCTAAATTGTCCAAAACAGAGGCTGAATTCGACGAAGATCGAAGAATGAAATGCTCGGGTGAACAGTAGCTAGAACGAGGGTTTGAAATTGGAGATAAGAAATATCGGGCTCAGAATAATTCTAAGTCATCAACACTTGCCTATATATCTCTTAAATCCAACAGCTGTTGTTCTCAATTAATCAGCATACATCGAAACAGTAGATATCTTACAACAGAAACCAGCAGTTGCTCTCAACAAAATCAGCAGCAACCAACAGACGTTGCATTCATAACATAACATCAAAACTACGCCGCATCAACTAATCAAAACGACGCCGTAGCGCTACAATATCTGACGACAGATTTCTTTCCAAACAACCAGCAGCTGGTCTCGCTAAACAACTCAAACGATATCGTAAAGGACACGTCACCATTGCTGCCAACAGCAGATCAAAAGCGTTACACTCAAACGCTGTGTTCCAACTAAAAAAATGACGTCGCCTCTCATCAGCGACTGGTTCCGCAAACCAATAGCTGGTCATTCAGCTGGGACAATTCCTCACAACGCAACAGCTGATAGCGCTACAATTCAGCAGTCAACACCAAAAAGGTTGACCAACACGTGTCACTTTCTCATTAATCCTCTCACCTGCGCAACTGCTGCCAGCAGATATCTCTTCAAGGGCTACTACTAAAAAGCGAAACGACGATGCATCACTCCCGCGCCAATAACAACTGATCAGATTCATCAGCTGGCGCTACAGTACCGTTGACTCACGTTGACATCTGAAATGCGCGACAACTGATTTCTCGCAATAGCGCCACGTCTGATTTTACAAAACGACAGCGTTTTTTCTTCAAAACGCTAGGAATTCAGATTTCACCAAAAATTCGAAATTCAAAAATCTAAAAATTCGAAAATTCTAAATTCGAATTCTCAATCCTCACATTCTCACCACCTTAAGAGATTTCGTCCTTGAAATCAAAGGCAAACAAAGGGAAGAAAAAAAAATTCAATCCAGCATCACAATCAAATGCAATCATCTAACAAACTTGAAGCGAAGAATCAGAATTTACCTGGAGTTCACACTGTCAATGCTCAAACAGATGAGGCCAATCTTGTCTCATCTTTTCCTCAACCTCCCAGGTAGCTTCTTCTCGGCCATGCTTACTCCACTGGACCATCACCAACGGAATTATCTTGTTCCTCTGCTGCTTCTCCTTCCGATCCAAAATCTGCACTGGGTATTCAACATAGCTCAAGGCAGAATCTAGCTCAACCTCGTCGGTTCTCAACACATGGGATGGATCTGGCTCATATTTCCTCAACATTGACACATGAAAGACATCATGCATCGCTGCAAACTCATAAGGCAGTCTCAATCGATAAGCCAACTGTCCAATCCGCTCAACAATCTCAAAGGGGCCAACGAATCTAGGAGCTAATTTGCCTTTAAATATGAAGCGCATCACGCTCTTGAAAGGAGAAACTTTGAGAAATACTCGATCGCCAACCTCAAACTCTAACGGTCGACGTCTTCGGTTAGCATAGCTGGTAAATCTATCTTGTGCTGCCTTCATTCTACTTCGAATCAAATCAATCTGGTCTTTCATATACTGCACAAACTCAGAGGTAGAAAGCTGTTTCTCACCAACTTCTTCCCAAAAAATCAGAGATCTGCACTTGCGACCATACAACGCTTCAAATGGAGCCATCCCGATAGTCACCTGGTAGCTGTTATTATACAAAAACTCAACCAAAGACAAAGAATCCTGCCAGCCACCACTGAAATCCATCACAACTGCTCGCAGCATATCCTCTAAAGTCTGAATGGTCCGCTCAGATTGACCATCTGTCTGTGGGTGATAGGTTGTACTCATAGCTAATCTCAAACCCATCGCTGCTTGCAGACTCTTCCAAAAACGAGAAGTGAATCTTGGATCCCTGTCAGACACTATCGAAACAGGCACTCCATGCAATCTAACCACATGGTCGATGTACAGCTTCGCCATTTTCTTCATCGAACACCTCACATCATAGGGAATGAAATGGGCTGACTTCGAAAGTCTATCAATCACCACCAAAATCGCATCGCATCCCCTACTCGATCGAGGTAGATGAGTCACAAAATCCATGGCGATGTGCTCCCAATTCCATTGGGGCACCTCCAAACTCTGTAGCAATCCACCAGGTCTCATTCTCTCAGCCTTGACCTGCTGGCAATACAGACATCTAGCAACAAAACCAGAGATGTCGCTCTTCATGCCTTCCCACCAGTAGTGAGGCTTCAAGGCATGGTACATCTTTCTCTCGCCCGGATGCACACTGTACTGACTACAATGCGCTTCATGCATGATGGTCTCTTTCAAATCGATCAAGTTTGGAACCACCAATCTCCCTCGAAATCTCAGACATCCATCCGAAGAAACAGAGAAATCATCAGACTGACCACCTTGGGATTTAATCTTCAACTCATGAACATATGGATCAGTCCTCTGTGCCTCCCTGATGTCACTCACAATCTGCGGTTCTACTTGAATCAAAGAAACCATAAAGTACTGATCACCCGGCTGGAAACGCCAACCAGAAGTACTCAACTGCTCATAGACTTTAGAGACACTCAAAGACGAAAGCATCGCAGGCTGGATCTTCCTACTCAAAGCATCTGCTACTGAGTTCATCCGCCCAGGCTGATACTGAATCTCACAGTTAAAGTCCTTGAGCAATTCCATCCATCGACGTTGCCTCATATTCAAATTTGACTGCGTGAAGATATATTTCAGACTCTTGTGGTTGGTGTACACTACAAATTCTTCACCATACAGATAATGTAGCCAAATCTTCAAGGCAAACACTATCGCAGCCAACTCCATATCATGAACAGGGTACCTCGTCTTGTGAGGCTTCAACTGTCGAGACGCATAGGCAATCACGTACCCATTCTGCATCAAAACACATCCCAAACCATTGAGAGAATCATCGGAGCACACAACAAATCCTCCAGATCCAGACGGTAGAGCCAAAACAGGAGCATTAGTCAACTTTTCCTTCAACGTCTGAAAACTATACTCGCACTCCTCAGTCCAAACAAACTTTCGATCCTTCTTAGTCAACTGAGTCAGAGGCCTGGCTATCGAAGAGAACTTCTCGATAAAACGCCTGTAATAGCCAGCCAATCCCAAGAATCTACGGATCTCGGAAACGTTCCTAGGTCTCTCCCAGTTAAGAACTGCTTTGACCTTACTCGGATCCACCGAAATCCCTTGCGCCGAAATCACATGACCCAAAAAGATAATTCGATCAAGCCAAAATTCATACTTGCTGAACTTGGCGTACAACTGCGAGTTTCTCAATCTCTGAAACACCAGTCTGAGATGCTCCTTATGCTCTCTCATGCTCCTCGAATACACTAGGATGTCATCTATGAAGACGATAACAAACCGATCGATGTACTCGCTAAAGACGCGATTCATCAAATCCATGAAAACAGCTGGGGCATTCTTCAACCCAAACGGCATGACCAAAAACTCGTAATGCCCATATCGAGTCCAGAATGCTGTCTTCGCCATGTCAGCGTCTCTAATCCACAACTGGTGGATAACCAGAGCGCAAATCAATCTTCGAGTATACGACCGATCCTTGCAACTGATCGAACAATTCATCAATACTTGGCAAAGGATACTTGTTCTTCACCACTGCCTTATTCAACTGCCGGAAATCCACGCACATCCTCATAGACCCATCCTTCTTCTTCACGAAAAAAATTGGAGCTCCCCAAAGCGACATACTCGGTCTGATGAAGCCTTTCTCCAAGAGATCTCTCAACTGATCCTTCAGCTCTTTCAACTCTGCTGGCGCCAACCGGTAAGGAGCTCTAGAAATCGGGGCGGTACCGGGCACCAATTCGATACTGAAGTCGATCTCACGTCACGGAGGGAATCCAGGAATCTCATCTGGAAACACGTCGGGAAACTCTAGGACGATCGAAATGTCACTCAACTCTAATCATGGCTCGTGGGAAATGTCAAGCGCGTAGATCATAAATCTCGCATTATCCAGCGATAGCAAGCTAAACATCTCCATGGCGGACACCAGTGGAATCTTCGAGCATGAATCAGCACCGTAGAACTCCCACTTCTCACCCGAGTCAGGGTGAAATCTCACCACACCATGAAAATAGTCAACAGTAGCCTTATAGCTAGATAATACATCCATTCCCAAGATGCAATCAAAATCTCTGATTCCCAAAACAATCAGATTGACACCAAAACATGCTCATCAAATCGAAGCAAACAATCCAACACCACTTCACGGGACCACAGATTCACACCAGCAGGGGTAGACACGGAAACAACATCACACAATGGGGAAGAACTCAACCCATACTCACAAACAAACAACTCAGAAATAAAAGAGTGTGATGCACCAGTGTCAAATAGAACTCTCGCAGGAAAATCAAAGATAAAGCATGTACCTGCGATCATCATACCAGGCGCCTCCTCAGCCCGCTCTCTCGTCAAAGCGTTCGCCTGAGCCTGCTGCGGAATCTGGGACTGAGGTCTTGAAGGTGCTCCAAACCTAGAAGGCTCACGGGGTTGGAATCCAGATCGCTGGGTAGGGCAGGAAACTGCGGTCTCTGAGAAGAACCACCAGTTGATCCCTGCTGCGAAGGAACTGAAGACTGACCCCTCAACAAAGGACATACTCTTTGAAAATGTCCGGGCTGTCCGCAGTTATGGCAAAACCCCTGAACTCCTCAACACTACGAAGTCGGATGTCTTCCTCCACACTGTCCAAAAGACATGCCGCTAGTACCACTGTCGGAACCCCTGCCAGAACCAGAACTCGCAGAACCAGAGGAACTCGAATTCGCCTTATTCTTGAACTGTTTCCCTCGAGGTCGAAACCTCTAGCGATTCATCTGCTGCTGCGACCCCTGAGGAGAATAAAAAGATTGTGACGCATCCTGCACAGGCTGATAGGTACGTCCATTAGTCGGCTGAATCGGAGCCTCAATCTCGAACAAACTCTCCTCAATGTCCACTGCTCAGTTCACTGCATCAATATAGGTCGCAGGTGACCCAGACAAAACCATCCGGTACAGATCAGGCCTCAAGCCCTTCAGAAATTTGTTCCTCTTCGTCCTCTCCTGGTTGGAAACATGTCGCACATAAACCAAAAGTGCAGAAAACGGTCGGGCATACTCAGCAACTCGCATGCTACCCTGCTTCAAGTTGTCAAACTCTCGCTCCCGACTGTTATAGAAGGAATCCGGGGTATACTCCTGTCTGAACGCCTCACAGAAGCTCTCCCAAGTGATCACAGCCCCACTATCACGAAGGATACGAGAAGTACCCCTCCACCAGCGTTGTGAATTGTCTCTCAGCTGCAACACCGCCAGCTTCAGTCTCTTCTTGGGATCGTACTCCAGAGTATCAAACAACTCCTCCATCTGAGCTATAACCAAGCCTCAGCCATCGCACCACCCTCTGCTGAAGAAAACGTCGGAGGGTTCGTTCGCTGAAACCTAGCTAGGACCAACTTGATGGATCTGTGTCAACAGATCCAGATTGAATTTTGAATTACACAAAACTTATTACTGTGTTTCTAACAAATCTACGGAGTGTGCAGATATCAACAGGAAAAAGTATATTGCGCAAAGAAGATGAACAGGAGAAGTCTGTCCAGTCGTGAGGAGAAAAGATAAAGTTCACAGCTGGTTTGATTCATCATTTAGACGGCAGCTGGATTGGCAATGGAGACGTCCAAAGTTAAGTCAGTTGTTCGTAATCAGGCGGAGGCCAACTTAGACCAGCAGTTGTGATATTCGCTAAAGGCTGGAGAAAGGTTCGAAGAAGAAGATGAACAGTAGAAGTCTGGATCCAGTTGTGAAGAGAAACCTGGAATCAGCAATGATGACGTCAGCATGTCTACTGGAGGAAGCGATGATAACGTCAGTAGTGATCAGCAGTTGTCGAGAAGCGCAAGAGCTGGATCAGCGATGATGAAGTCAGCAGTGACGTCAGCAATCAGAAGAGAGTTACAGTGCAACCAGCAGTTGGTACTTGAAGTTAGCGATAGCAAAACGATGTCGCTTGAATAAGTTGATACGACAGCGTTTTGACTTCGCGCTAAGAACCAGCAGGTACAACTCTCAAGAGAAACCAGCAGGAAGCTACAGTACATCCAGACGAGAACTACAGTGTTATATTTGTAAAATCGAGGATGCATAGCAAACGATGTCGTTTGAATAAGTCAAAACGACAGCGTTTGATCTAACCAGTCGTTGGGTAATCCAGTCGCAAGAATTTCACGACCAACGTCTGGACAACAAGCTGTTGATATGCATCCAGTCGCAAGATGATGTACCAGTCGTGAGCTACAGTGGACCCAGTCGCAGGCTACAATGCTTTGCATATCCAGTCGACAGGAAATCCAGACGCAAAGAAGTTGCGAAGAATTGAACCAGTCGCAGTAGAAGAGACAACCAGTAGCGAAGTAGTTGACGAACTATATTTTGAAGATTCACTAAAGCTGGATGTCAACTGCTGAGCTTATTTCAAATGTTGAAGACGACAAAAAGCCTGCAAAAGAAAGGACACAAAGGACAACTACATGTCTGTACTTTACAAGACATATTTTGAACGGGAAGAATTTGTGTCCAACGGATTGAATTCAAACAGAGGCTTTATATACGAGAAGAACGCCATTGAAGAGTAGCGAACCAGAGAGTTGTTGTTGCACAGAAAAGATTAATCAAAAGAAGACAACAATCAAAGCAAGAAAAATCAGAAGCGAAGCTATCAACTATCATTCGTATAGGAGCTTATTGGAGTTGACAGCTGAGCTAGAATCAGCTTTTGTAGAAGCGTCTTCCCTAGTGTGTGAGAAATAAAGAAACAGAGAGTTGAGAGCTTCATTGTAAAAATCTCACACACAGAGATTCATTCACATCCATTAGTGAATGAATCTCAAAACCAATTCAAAATCAGTTACCGTCCAAGCACGATGACGTTAAACTCTGTGTATGTAGCCTTTGAACAGAGACGTTAAACAAGTTCTGAGTAAACTGCCGAGGGCTGATAGAGTCTAGGAGTTCTCGCAGCTGCTGGTTGCGGGATCGGGTCTGTACACGATGTATAGATCAAATATTCTAGTGGAGCCTTCCGATGTGGAAGAAGGGGAGACGTAGGACATTGAAGTCCGAACTTCCATAAACAAATCGATTGAGTATTGTATTCTGTTATTCATTCAGCACTTGCATATTTATTTAGTCACGCATAACAGATATCACACTAGCACATAGCAAACAAATTTCACACACTGGTTTTAACAGAAATCTGTTTGTGCAAAGTTGTTTTAAAATATTAGGATTCAGTTCTGCTGTTTTCCGCATGATTTTAACTCATACCAGATGTCTCCGGTGCTCTATTTAAATTTTCAAGAACCCGAGGTATTGCACCTCACCTCAGTTATAGCAGCGCAAAATTTTTAATTATTGACAACAGCGCCTGATATCTCTTTAAACCGGTCCTAACAAGTGGTATCAGAGCAGGTTGTTCTTGAACGAGTACTCTTTTTAAAACTCATGTGCTATGTTTTTAAATGTTTCAAATAATTTTGAGAAGCTTATAAGGCCAGATGAAAATGATTTGTTTTAATATAGAACTGGTTTTCTCTTGATGAACTGTCACGGAATGCACGAGTTCCGTGCGGATGCCAAGATTCTATTTTCGTTGTGCTGTAAGATCACCTGGAGCGAGGCTCGGTGACAAGCACATGGGACGAAATAGGAGAATGAAAATCT
>KV014944.1:0-24469 GCA_001598015.1 Dorcoceras hygrometricum | reverse complement strand
CAGACATGCGTGGATATCCTATGCTATCTGAGGGGATAATAGTGTATAAATCTCTGGCCAGAGTACTAGAATTGTTTTAGGTAAATGTGTTTACCTAGCTACACTCGCGATGTCACTATTCGATCTCCAAGATGTATGCATAGCTATCGGATCTATAGCGACTCTCGATTTACCAATGGTCGTTGATCTGATCGGGATATATGGATTGAAAGGACCGTACTGTACGCTAACCACGACCAAATGGTTCTTGCAGGCACTATTAGTGATACCTAGGGGATCATGGGGCGATGTTGCTAGACGCTTTACCATGATCCGATGGGCAAGTCCGGAATTGTGATTCCGGAGCCACAATGGTTGTGGGCCCACGGCTAGCTGTATCCCTGAACCATTGATGGTCACACAAGTACTGGATTCGAGATTCCCGCACGGATACTCAGCTCAATGTGTTGAGCACGAGAAGAGGATTTTGGGGAGTGCGACTTCCTAAAAGTCAACAGGGGTCAAACCGGGGTTTCCCGCTGTTGAGGGGCAAAACGGTCATTTTGCACTGGGGTTCTGAATAACGGTTTTTCAGATCATATTTTTCAGTTTTGGAAACTGAATCGATCTGTCCGATCTGATCGGCGATCGGAGTTACGATGAAGTCTCGGTGGTGGAGATGAACTGAATGTTCATCCGTTGGACCCGGGCCCGTTGGGCCGGTCCAAGTCCAACACTTAAGTCTATTTAATTAGACTTAAACCTAGACTTAACAAGACAACACAACACTAAAAACCCTAAACCTAGATTGTGAGCGCCGCCCCTCCTCTCTCAAAGAGCCGCCGCCGCCGCCGTCGCCCGCCGCCGCCGCCTCTTCGCCGGAATCTGTTCCGGTCAAACTTGACGAGGAGAATCCGTCCGCGCAGATCTCGTAACGCCTTTTAGTGCAGGGTACCGAAGGAGTCTCATATCCGGTCATGGACCGGATTGGCGATATCTACCGCAATCTACCTGTCCATTATCTTGATTTTTCGACGCTTCTCCTCCAGCAGTTGGTGCACTTGTAATTCGATCCTGCGGCTGATCCATGTTAGTTAAATCAATAACAACTGGATTACCTGTTGGATCTTGTTGAATATTGTTGTGCGTTGTGACCACTACTAGTTGTTCCCCCTCAGCTGATGTTCTTTGTACCATGTCATCGTCTGATTCCTCAAGGGATGTTGATTCCAGACGTTAACACAAGTCGTGAAGGCTTGCAGCTGAATTTGACTTGAAGCTGGTTTCATCAAAAACCACATGAGCGGATTCCTCAATCGTTAAGCTTCGATTGTTGAACACTCGAAATGCTTTGCTCACTGCTGAATAACCTAAAAATATTCCTGCATCATATTTAGGTTCAAAGGCAGTTAGATGCTTCTTGCCATTGTTATGAATGAAACACTTGCATCCAAACACCCTGAAATATGAAATATCAGGTTTCTTGCCATTCCAGATCTCATATGGGGTTTTATCGTGCATCCTATTAATCATTGATCTGTTCTGAGTGTAACATGTTGTGTTAACTGCTTCTGCCCAAAATTTTTGAGAAATACCCGAATAAGCAATCATAGATCTAGCAGCTTCTTTTAAAGTGCGGTTTCTCCTCTTAGCTAAAACATTTTGCTGAGGAGTTCTAGCTGCAGAAAGCTCATGCTTTATTCCAATATCATCCCGATAAGAAGATAATTTTTGATTTAAAAACTCTATTCCTCGATCACTCCTTATCCGGTTGAGGAAGCGAAGCTGTCAACTATCATTCGTAGAGGAGCTTATTGGAGTTGACAGTTGAGCTAGAATCAGCTTTTGTAGCATCTTCCCTAATGTGTGAGAAATAAAAAAACAGAGAGTTGAGAGCTTCATTGTAAAAATCTCACACACAGAGATTCATTCACATCCATTAGTGAATGAATCTTAAAACCAATTCACAATCAGTTACCGTCCAAGCACGATGACGTTAAACTCTGTGTATGTAGTCTTTGAACAGAGACGTTAAACAAGTTCTGAGTGAACAGCCGAGGGCTGGTAGAGTCTAGGAGTTCTTGCAGCTGCTGGTTGCGGGATCGGGTCTGTACACGATGTATAGATCAAATCTTCTAGTGGAGCCTTCCGAGGTGGAAGAAGGGGAGACGTAGGACATTAAAGTCCGAACTTCCATAAACAAATCGATTGAGTGTTGTATTCTGTTGGTTCTTAGCGCGAAGTCAAAACGCTGTCGTATCAATTTATTCAAGCGACATCGTTTTGCTATCGCTAACTTCAAGTACCAACTGCTGGTTGTACTGTAGCTCTCTGCTGATTGCTGACGTCACTGCTGACTTCATCATCACTGATCCAGCTCTTGCGCTTCTTGACAACTGCTGAGCACTGCTGACGTTATCATCGCTTCCTCCAGTAGACATGCTGATGTCATCATTGCTGATTCCAGGTTTCTCTTCACAACTGGATCCAGACTTCTACTGTTCATCTTCTTCTCGAACCTTTCTCCAGCCTTTAGCGAATATCACAACTGCTGGTCTAAATTGGCCTCCGCCTGATTACGAACAACTGACTTAACTTTGGACGTCTCCATTGCCAATCCAGCTGCCGTCTAAATGATGAATCAAATCAGCTGTGAACTTTATCTTTTCTCCTCACGACTGGACAGACTTCTCCTGTTCATCTTCTTTGCGCAATATACTTTTTCCTGTTGATATCTGCACACTCCGTAGATTTGTTAGAAACACAGTAATAAGTTTTGTGTAATTCAAAATTCAATCTGGATCTGTTGACACAGATCCATCAATCTCTCCCCTTTTGATTTACACAAAACTTTAAATAACAAATGCATGTTCTAACACAACTCCATCTCGCATATCTGTATAGTAACGTTCTCAACCTGATGAACATCATCATCACTACCTGCCCTAGACTCCTCCACAGTACGTCTAGTCGTCCTACCTCTTCCTCTCCTCGACGGCATCTAAACAATTCTAGAGGTAAGATCTCACAGCAGATATATCACATAGACAGAATAAAGGTCACATAAGTCACAGAGTCAATCAAAATCAAATCAAAACTCTGTGCCTAGACTTAAGTGTGATCAAAGGAAATCGAGCTTATCCCAGTTTAAGCTCTGATATCAAAAATGTCAGGCCCCGTGCTAATCACACAAGATTACAGCACAATTAAGCACATAATCACGAAAGCGTAAAACAAGGCTTAAAATTTTTCGAAATAATATGGGCCTGAACTCAAAATATACATTCAAAATATCAATGCTCAAAATACGAGTTGACTCAAACTCATATAAAACAGATAACGACAAATCTCAATTCAAATACAGATCTCCAATACATAAAAACACGGGGAATCCCCCGGTTCAATACATAGTAAAAGTAGACTGGGACTCAAGGAAACGGGGATCGACCAGCTGGCGCTCCACTCTGTCCATCTTGCTTACCTGAAGATCCTGCAAATGGGTAACACAGACCCAAACAACACAAAAGCAGGAAAAGAAATACGAGGACAGTATTTTATTTTTCAATCACGAAAGCACCTTATATCAAAAATTTGAAGATTCAATTATATTTAATTATAAAACAACGTAGTTTTAATGTTTTCTTATCAAGGTTTTATTTTATTTTTCATTATTTCACTGTATGAGTCCTAATTTCGTGTTAATTAATTTTTGTTATTAAAATGGAATATTGAAATTGAGAAATTTAATCAAAGACGCATTACCATTTTATACCAAAAGAATGACCAAGGATGTTATCGCCATTAAAACGATTAATAGTTTAGTGGATTGGGCTTATTCATTTATTGGTCTGGACTTGAGTTGCTGGACTTCAAGAATTCTAGAGCCTAATATATCTCCCTAAGTAACATTTCTTAAGTCGGCAGGCCGTTCCGATTTTTATGAGGAGGCCCAGTCACAAAGAACAGTATCATCGATTTAAAGCGACAAATTCTTTTATATAAAATATGTAAATACCAAATTTCTGTTTGTTTTGTTAAACCATTATTTAATATCTTGAGCAAAACTGTTTGTGATATTGCGCAAATTTGTGAGTGTGCCAGGTGCTTCAGCACCAATTTGTGTAAAATTGTAAAAATCTAACTCCTACTAAATCAAACGACAATGAGACTTAAATTTGATTGTTAGTTATAATCTCCTAAATAAATATAACACCAAGAAAAGGAAAACATAGACTGGAATAGACCTGACATTGCTTGTATTTTCAACAAGATGTAGGAATTTAGAGACAAAAAATATAAACAAATGACGCTGAAAACTGAATAGTGGAGAAGATCTTGGGAGATTGAAAAGAACCACCGTCCACAAATTAAGCAAGCTTCGCCATCGGCTCTTGGTGTGCACGCGACACTAGACTCAAGTGATTTAAAAAGAGAATGAGTTCTGATTTTGAGACAGAAGAAAAAGACCAAGGAGAAGCAACGATGGCAGTTCCAGTCCAGAGAACCCTCATGGAGTTAGATAATCCTGGGACTTGGCTTAGGTGTTTCTAAATTTGACGGATATGGTGACCGGGAGACGTTCCGTTTGGCCAAATCAACATGATGGATATGGTGGCAGGGCGACGTTCCATTTGTAATATCAACTTGACACGTATTGGGCTTCAGAAAAGCACCGAGTGCCTTTACATTTGACAGGATTGGCTCCAAATACTGGGTGCCTTTCCAACCTGATACCATGATATATTTAGCTTGATCAGACGACTTGAGGTTTAGGGACCACAGTGAGAAATGGATTCCACTTGAAAATCTTTTTACTTACGAGTTTATTACATATGCATGAATTTTAAGAAAAAGTTTGAGCTGATGCTTTCTTATGCATTTTAAGTTTGAGAAAAACTATTTGAGTACAATTATTTTAATGCATGTACTTGTATTACTTAGTACTTGATATCCTTCATTTTGTACTTTTTGAGCCCCTAGGCTCACTACGTTTGATTGGTACAGATGACGCGGAGGCTGAGACCGAGGGACAGGATCTTTGAGCGAAAGACAGTTCAGTTGGCACATTCCCAGTGTTAGAATAAAATTTATAGTTTTGGTGATAACAAAAATAAGAAAAGATTTGGACTTAAACGATGATATTCGAATAATCTTTTCATAAGATATCAGAGTTGCTGACAATCGTTATTGCTTTGAATTACAGTTATGATATCGGGTTGATCAGATTCGGGTTCTGAGATAGTCGGGTTATCGAATCAGGTTTTTGAGTTATCGGGTCAGATAGTTACTGTTGAAAATGCAATAAGAGCAATGGTTGCTGCCAACAGAAAGGATTAGTTTACGGACAGTATATTCGACAGATATGGTAACAGTGAAGTTCAACAGGAACAATACAATACAGTCAACAGCGAATGTTGCTGTCAACAGAGATGTGCATATTAGAGTTACCAGAGACCGTGACGTCATCATCAGATATCGCTACAGTAAGAGGAACAGTTACCGCTACAGTGTTTTCAACGGATAGCAGTACAGTGTGTGTATAACAGATATGATGACGTCAGCCTTTCTGAAAATGCAATTGGTCAGATATTGTTTTACCGCGACAGATATTTATTCGAACATCGATGAACTATTCATTCGTCTTCAAGTAAATATATCTGTCAACAGAAAAATATTTCAGGCGCAAGCGTTAAGTTGATTCAAATTCGATCGATTACTCATTTTGGAAAAGATCGATGGCCATAACAGAATCGTACAAATGCCTGAAATGAAGGAGACAAGATTGGTACTATTTTTGGGCAAATAGTACACATTTGCAGAGGTCGTTACAACGGGATTGCACATATATGAAAATTATAGTTTTGCCTCTGACGATATGCGATTTACCATGTAGTGGAGCAGGATTGACGGAGTACGATTTTTAGAAATTCAAAAGGGATTTTATTTCCTTAACAGAATTAATCGACCGTTGAGCGAAGAGTATAAATAGCAGAAGATTTGAATTGATGAAACACTCTCGCTATTGCTATTGCTGTTACTCTGTCAAATTTACGAGCGCTTTGCATTTTGAAGCCATCATTCTCAGAAGCCCAAACACTCGAAGAAAACAACCACTGATCTTCATAGATAAACCTTCGAGTCATTCTCTTGTTCAATTTTTGAATCAAGTTTCATTGCTTAGAAACCAGAGAATATACAGTCTCAATAGCATTGTATTTCATTGTTATATCCATTTGAGTCTGTAACAAACGTGCTATCTTAAAAGCCGTTTGAGAAAATATTGTGTTGTAAACCAGCAGCTGTGACTGTGTTATTTGTGGTGTTGCTAGGAGTTCACCTTGAGCGAGGCTCGGTGATCGGGTGTGTGCAGAAGGCCTGTACAAATCAAATCTTCTAGTGGAACCTTCCTGAAAAGGAAGAAGGGGAGACGTAGGATACTTATATCCGAACTTCCACAAACAAACTCTGAACTCTTACTCTTTACATTACGCACTTATTCATTGAGTTATCTGTTCACAAATTAATCGGGCTTTTTCCGCACATACTTTGTTGGCCGAGAGATTTGATTAAACTGAGATCCTTAAATCTGGTAACTCGGATTTAAGTTAAGCAGCGGTTGTAAAACTTTTAAAAGGTTTCGAAAAATTTAAAATACCAAGAGTTCATTCAACCCCCCCTTCTGAACTCTTGCAGCTGTTTCGAACTACATTGATCCTATTTTGGGACTATCAATTGGTATCAGAGCCTGCGCATCTCAGTTATTGAACAGTTTTTGTTTGTGCGTTATCTTATATTAAAATGTAAACCTCTCACAACAAGATTCCCATGTTTTCCAAGGAGGACTACGATGATGATATGTGGACGGTTCTCACAGAAGGGCCATTGAAAATAAAGAAGCCAAACTTAGCATTTGCGATTACCAATGGCAAGCCTCAGTTTTTGGAAAAGGGCAAACACGAGTACACCAACGAAGATAAAAAGAAAGCCAATCTGGACAACGTGGCCAGAGACATTCTCTATAAGACGCTAGACAAGAACATGTTCAGCAAGATCAAGACATGTACTACTTCCAAGGAGATCTGGGAAAAGTTGACACAGATTTGTGAAGGCAATGACGAAACTAAGGAGAACAAGTTGACAGTGGCTCAACAAAAGTACGAATATATTAAAATGAAGGATGGAGAGTCTATGGCTGAATTTGATGAGAGATTTAGTGCTGTTGTCATAGAGCTGACAAGCTTGGGCAAAGAGTATAGCAACCGAGAGTTGGCTTTGAAAGTAATGAGAGTGCTGCCCAGAGAATGGGATGTAAAGACAATGGCAATGAGGGAGTCGAAGGACCTGAACAAGCTAGAGCTACATGATCTTTTTGCCAACCTTAAAGCCTATGAGTTTGAGTTGGAAACAAGAGCAGAAGCTGGACCCTCGACATCCCAGCCTACAAAAGCACTAGCAGCAACCACAACCATTGAACAGTGCTCTCCTAGCACAAGTAAATCAGCAGAGAAAATCAGCAACGACGCAATGTCCCTTCTCGTCAAGAAGTTTGGGAAATTCATGAGATAATCTTACAACCCTTCTACTTCGTATAATAATGTTTATAAATCTGAAAAAGTCAGTACTGATTTGAAATTTTATAACTGTGATCGTCCAGGTCATTTTGCAGCTGATTGCAATAGGCCAAAGAAGGAGGACAGATCCAGGGATGATAAGAGAACTGATGACAGATACAAGAAAGACGATGATCGATCGAAGGAACGGTCAAAGGACAGGAGGCTGAGAACAAGGTCTGACAGAAGGCCCAACAGAAATAATGATAGGAAGGTGCTGGTGGCAGAAGAGAGCACCAAAAGCTGGGCAGATACTGATTCAGACACTTCCTCTAGCAGCAGCTCTTCATCAAGTGACAGTGAACACGAGGAGGTTCACTGCCTCATGGCTGATCAAACTTCAGACGATGAGGTATTTGATTTCTCAAATGTTGAATTTACACGAGAAGACCTTGTCAGTGCACTTAATGACATGTCAAAGAGTACAGGAAGCTTTATCACTCATTTGAGGAAATCAAAGCTGAAAACACAAGTCTGAAAAATAGTTCGATTGAATCAAGTTCTGATGAGCTTGAGGATATTAACAGTTTGAAGACTGAGTTGAGTAAGCTGATGATAGAGAATGAATTGTTGAGAAGTGAGTCCAGTGAGCTCAAGGCTGAAGTTGAAAAATTAACTAAAGAAATGAGCTCCTGGAACCAATCGGCTCGTGCTCTCCACAAGCTGCAAGAAATCCAAAAATCAGTATACGATAGAACTGGTTTGGGTTTCAGTAGTAGTGAAAGCAGTGAAGGAGAAACAAGTACTCAATCACAGTCGGCATATGACAAGTTCAACAAGATGAGCTTTGTCAAAGCCAACGTGATATATGACTGCTATGAGTCGATAACATTTGATGAACAGAATTCTCCTAAGTTGAGCGATAATGGAAAAGCTGGTATCGGTTTTCAAAGACCTGAGAATTCCAAGCCCAGCTGGCTAAAGAACAAGCTGGACAAGGATAAAGCGAAAGATGGTTCCATGTCTTTTGTTCCCAAACAGCCGAGGCGTAATTCAAGGAAGGCAAAATCTGGTTGGACAAAGGCTCAGCCGAGGAGAGATCTAAGTGGTCAGAAGATGAAATCAAAACTCAACAGATCTCACAGTAATTATTCACAGATCCTCACGGACACTTATATTGGAAAAACTGTTAAGGTAATTCAAGTATGGGTCCCGAAAGGGGTAATCCGATCTGGACCCAAGTAAAATTGGGTACCAAAAGCTGGTTTTCATGATTGCAGGATAACAGGTATGAACCAGCTGATGTATCAAACTTGTGGTACCTGGACAGTGGGTGTGCGCGACATATGACAGGGAACCCAAAGCTGTTGACAGATGTTGCTCCACACAAAGAAGCAAAGATAGTCTTTGGTGACAATGCTCACGGTAACACTGTGGGTAAGGGTAAGCTTACCCATGGTAACATCTCTATTTCAGATATTTTAGTTGTTGACAACCTTAGTTACAATTTGATTAGTATCAGTCAGCTATGTGACAAAGGTTACATAGTTAACTTTCAACAACACACGTGCACAGTTCAGAACTCAAATGGTCTGACCGTATTGGTGGGTAAACATTCGGGGAATACCTACGTTATCGATTGGTCAGAGCAGTTGAGGATTGAACAGTTATGTCTTACAGCTGACTCTTCCAAGAGCTGGCTGTGGCATCAACGAATGAACCATCTAAACTTCAAAACACTTGCTAAGTTGAGTGAGCATGATATGGTTTCTGGTATGCCCAAATTAAAATTTTCTAAGGATAAGATATGTGCCGCATGCAGCTGGGGAAGCAAATAAAATCTACTTTCAAAAATAAAGGCGGAAAACGTTCTACCCATTGCCTTGAGCTCTTGCATATGGATCTCTTCGGTCCTATTTCAGTAATGAGCTTAGGGGGAACGAATTACACCCTTGCTGTTGTTGATGATTTTTCAAAATATACTTGGGTGTTATTTTTAAAAGAAAAATCTGAAACCGCCGACCAGATGATACGACTTTTAAAACGTTTACAAAATGACAGATCTTGTTCAGTCAATCGGATAAGAAGTTATCGCGCTACTGAATTTCTAAATTTTAAATTGACTTCTTATCTGGAAGATCTAGGAATTAAGCATGAGCTTTCAGCAGCTAGAACTTCTCAGAAAAACGGGTTAGCTGAAAGGAGAAACCGCACTTTGAAAGAAGCTGCTAGATCTATGATTCCTTATTCTGGTATTTCTAAAAAATTTTGGGCCGAAGCAGTTAACACAGCGTGTCACACTCAAAACAGATCTATGATTAATCGGATGCACGATAAAACCCCATATGAGATCTGGCATGGCAAGAAACCTGATATATCTTATTTCAGGGTGTTTGGGTGTAGATGTTTCATTCACAACAATGGCAAAAAGCACCTAACAGCGTTTGAACCTAAATCTGATGCAGGAATATTTTTAGGTTACTCTACTGTCAGCAAGGCTTATCGTGTGTTCAACATCAAAAGTCTAACTGTTGAAAATCTGCTCATGTTGTGTTCGATGAGACTAGCTTCAAATCTACTTCAGCAGCAAGCTTACACGACTTGTGCACACATCTGGAATCAACAAGTCTTGAAGAATCTGATGATGACGTGTTGCCACAAAGACATACATCTGAAGAACAACCAGCAGTAGACACAACGCACAATGTTGTTCAACAAGATCTGACGACAGCAGGAGCAGATGCAATCAAATCACAAACAGTTGCTGCTCCATCAGAAATTGCTCCAATAGATATTGCGCAAGCAAGTACATCTATTCATACACCAAGAGTTCATGATAAAGTGTAGGACCGAGCACTTGCCGCTTTACCAAAATCTATAGCTGGTGCTAACGGTGCAACTCCAATCTTTTAAACCGTATAGCAACACAAGCGCCATGTTTCGATCGCTCTACCAAGCAGGCAATTATTGCACTCCAACAATCCCCCTCCCAATAATTACACTCCTTGCAATCAATGGGAATCGAACCCGTGACCTTGGCTCTGATACCAATTGTAGGACCGAGCGCTTGCCGCTTTACCAAAAGCTATAGCTGGTGGTAACGGTGCAACTCCAATATTAAACCGTATAGCAACACAAGAGCCACATTTCGATCGCTCTACCAAGCAGGGGCAATTATTGCACTCCAACATAAAGTTGACACCAGCATTCACCCAGAACAGCAAGTATCACAGTTGGAATCTGACACACAAGCCAACAATGAAAATTATCAATTAGTGTCAGAAGATCCAAGTAGCTCTATACAGACAACAACACAGGGGGAACATGGAGCAAATCCCATCGGACTTGATCTTCGGTGGAATAGAAATCATCCACCTGAGCAAGTCATAGGTAATTTCGAATCCCCTGTTCACACACGAGGCCAGCTATCTCATGTTCATTTTGATGCTGCATTTTTGTCACATATAGAACCTAAGATAATTGATGAAGCCTTAGCTGACCCAAGTTGGATAGATGCTATGCAAGAATAACTTAACCAATTTAAGCGTAATAATGTGTGGACACTTGTACCTAGACCTAATAATCATTCAATCATAGGAACTAGGTGGGTCTTTAGGAACAATCTGAATGAAGATGGCGTAGTAACAAGAAATAAAGCTAGGCTGAGAGCTCAAGGATTTAGACAAATGGAAGGTATAGATTTTGATGAGACCTTCGCACCAGTAGCAAGACTAGAAGCCATTCGCATGTTCTTAGCATATGCTGCATTCAAAGACTTTAAAGTCTTTCAGATGGATGTTAAGAGTGTCTTTCTTAATGGCGTTCTAACAGAGGAAGTGTATGTTGCACAACCTCCTGGCTTCGTCAATCATGCACATCCAGACTATGTATATAAGTTGGATAAAGCTCTATACGGGTTGAAACAAGCACCCAGAGCTTGGTATGATACACTATCTAAATTACTCATTGAGCATGAATTCACAATAGGCACAGTTGATAAGACACTGTTTAAATTTGTTAAAGATGATCACGTCTTATTAGTTCAAAATTATGTTGATGACATAATCTTGTTAGAGTAGATGCCCAACTAGCCAACTTGTGGCGTGTGGGTTTTATTGACTCTTTGTATAACGATCTTTATTTATGAAATTCGCATTTCTTTTATGGCATTCTTTATTTTCATTATGTTATAATGTTAACAATTGTGTTTGATAAAAACCTAGAATGCACCATAGTGTATGTTAGATGTGATAGTGGATATGATGGCTATCATGAAACACATCTAATAGTCACTGTGTATTCTAAAATCGTTCCTAGTCGATTGGGCCGTCAAAATGAGGATAAGGCCGCCTGAGCTTGAAACTAGTATCTGCGATGTGAAGTACCATGTTTCATTGGTAGGGAACATTGTGATGTTCTGAGCATGCAGATGGATAGTGACCTGGTGATCTATCGAACTACCCTAGTTCGAACTTTCCAAGTGGTTACCATTTGTCGAGTGGATAAGTCCGAGGTCTTGGTTGTACTGATTAGTCCTCATTACTCGAAACGTCATTGAGACTCTACATGATAGGTGCCTCACTTTGACCCATTTATCGACTCAGTTGGGGTCATTAGGTGGCGGGATTGGGTGAGGACCCGATGCATGTAGGAGTCGATGCTTCGTTGTCGAGGATTCACCGCTCGCTTTTATGCGTGGATATCCTATGCTATCTGAGGAGATAATAGTGTGATAAATCTCTGGCCAGAGTACTAGATGTGTTTTAGGTAAATGGGTTTAACTAGTAACACACGCGATGTCACTATTTGATCTCCGATGGGTTTACCTAGTAACACACGCGATGTCACATTTGATCTCTGAGATGTATGCATAGTTATTAGATCTCTAGCGACTCTTGATGTACCAATGGTCGTTGATCTGATCGGGATATATGTGTTGAAAGGACCGTACTGTACGCTAACCACGACCAAATGGTTCTTACAGGCACTATCAGTGATACCTAGGGGATCATGGGGCGATGTTGCTAGGCGCTTTACCTTGATCCGATGGGTCAGTCCGAAATTGTGATTTCGGAGTCACAATGGTTGTGGGCCCACGGCTAGCTGTATCCCTGAACCATTGAGGGTCACACAAGTACTGAATTCACGATTCCCGCATGGAAAATGAGCTCAATGTGTTGAGCAGAGGAGGAGGAATTTAGGGAGTGCGACTTCCTAAAAGTCAACAGGGGTCAAATTGCAATTTCCCTGAAATTTAGGGAGTGCGACTTCTTCTCCTCTCACTCCCTGCTGCGTTCGACCCCTTTGTGGTCAACTTTAACATGAACAAGCTGGAAGCCACCCTTGAAGAGGTGGTGAACATGCTTATAGTGTTCGAGGGGACCATAAAGAAGGACAAGCTCGTCCTCCTTATGGGCTATTCTTCCTCTGCGAAGAAGGGGCCCAAACGTAAAGGCAAGAAGCGTTCTGCCCCTGCGAAGGAGGAAAAACCCGCCAAGAAGCCCAAGGCAAAGGCTTTCAAGCCAAAAAAATCTGAGGATGTTTGCCACCACTGCCACAAGCCTGGGCACTGGAGGAGGAACTGCAAGGAGTACCTTGAGCAGTTGCGAACTGCGAAATGTATGTTCTATATTGAAATAAATATGTCTCTTAATTCGACTTCTTGGGTACTTGATACCGGATGTGGATCTCATATCTGCAATGATTTGCAGGTGATGACAAGAAGCCGACGTCTTAGAGAGGGTGAGACCCACTTGAGGCTGGGCAATGGAGCAAGAGTTGCTGCAGTAGCTATAGGAGATGTTTATTTATTTCTGTCTTCAGATTTTAAGTTGTTATTGAGAAACATTTTATTTGTTCCCGAGTTAATAAAGAACATTATTTCTGTTTCTATGCTTGATAGTGATGGATATTCTTGTATGTTTGCTAATTCGATTTGCAATATTTACAAGAATGAATGTTTAATTGGAATTGGGGAACGCGAAAACGATTTATACACCTTAAAATTAAAAGACAATCCAACTCGCGATGTTGCAGCACAGACGACAACGATTAAACCGAAACACGATAACTTGAACCCAGCACAACTTTGGCACGTAGGTCATATTTCTCTAAGTAGGATGAACAAGTTAGTTAGGAGTGAATACTTCATCACCTTTACCGATGATTACTCTAGGTATGGGTATTTGTACTTAATGAAGTACAAGTCTGAATCCTTTGAAAGGTTCAAAGAATTCAAGGCTGAAGTAGAAAATCAGTTAGGCAAAAGTATTAAGGCACTTCGATCTGATCGAGGTGGCGAATACTTGAGTACTGAGTTTCAAGATTATCTGAAGGAGAATGGGATTCTCTCACAGTGGACCCCTCCAGCCACACCACAGCTTAATGGTGTAGCGGAGCGTCGTAATCCGAACTTGATGGACATGGTTCGATCTATGATGAGCTTCATTGAACTCTTACCGCGTTTTGGGGCTATGCGCTTGAAACGACGGTGATGTTGTTGAACAATGTCCACACCAAGGCAGTGGATAAGACTCCATATGAGATATGGATGGGCAAACCTTTTCACCAGTCGTAATGTTCAAGTCAGTTAGAATACTACTTGCCATAGCCGCATGGTACGACTATGAGATATGGCAAATGGATGTGAAAACTGCGTTCCTTAATGGAAACATTAAGGAAGAGATCTATATGACGCATCCTGAGGGTTTCACATCTGTAGGAAGTGAGCATAAAGTATGCAAATTTCAGAGATCGATCTACGGTCTCAAACAAGCATCGAGAAGTTGGAACCTGAGATTCGATGAAACAATTAAGGAATTTGGTTTCATCAAGAATCCCGAGGAGCCATGTGTATATAAGAAGGTAATTAAGAATGTTGTGACATTCCTTGTGCTTTATGTTGATGACATTCTACTCATTAAGAATGATATAGGAATGTTGCAGTCAACTAAAGTGTGGTTGTCTAGTAGATTCTCGATGAAGGACATGGGTGAAGCATCCTATATTCTTGGAATAAAGATCTATCGGGATAGATCGAAAAGGATCCTCGGACTCACCCAAGCTACCTACATCGATACCATACTTAAGCGGTTCTCTATGGAAGAGTCCAAGAGAGGACACCTACCTATGTGCCACGGGGTCACTCTATCTAAGGGTATGTGTCCAAAGACTGATGAGGAGATAGAGAGTATGACTCGTGTGCCATATGCCTCGGAAATAGGTAGCATTATGTATGGCATGATCTCAACTAGATCGGATGTCGCATATGCTCTGAGTGTCACGAGCCGCTACCAGGCCAACCCCGGCCAAATGCATTGGAAGGCCGTGAAAGATATTCTTAAGTACTTACGAAGGACTAAGAATATGTTCATGGTCTATGGGGGTGGTGAACTGAAATTGGAAGGCTACACTGATTCTAGCTTCCAATGTGACGTGGATGATTCGAAGTCAACCTCTGGATTTGTATTCATGCTCAATGGTGGTGCTGTCTCTTGGAAGAGTTCCAAGCAAGACACCATCGCGGATTCAACCACTGAGGCTGAGTACATCGCAGCATCAGCTGCTGCTAAGGAGGCGGTTTGGATAAGGAATTTCGTCCAAGAGTTGGGTGTAATCCCTGAAGGAGTTGGTCCAGTCCCGGTGTACTGCAACAACACGGGTGCTGTTGCGCAAGCAAAGGAGCCTAGGTCTTAACAAAGATCCAAACATATACTGAGGAAATACCACATAATCCGGGATATTGTGGCTAGAGGTGACATAGCAGTCGAGAGAGTCGCCTCTGCAGACAACATTGCTGATCCACTTACGAAGCCCTTGCCAGGACCGTTGTTTGAAAAACATCGTGAAACAATGGGACTGCGTCTGATAAGTAGTTGGCTTTAGGGCAAGTGGGAGATTGTTAGAGTAGATGTCCAACTAGCCAACTTGTGGCGTGTGGGTTTTATTGACTCTTTGTATAACGATCTTTATTTATGAAATTCGCATTTCTTTTATGGCATTATTTATTTTCATTATGTTATACTGTTAACAATTGTGTTGGATAAAGACCTAGAATGCACCATAGTGTATGTTAGATGTGATAGTGGATATGATGGCTATCATGAAACACATCTAATAGTCACTGTGTATTCTAAACTAGTTCCTAGTCGATTGGGCCGTCAAAATGAGGATAAGGTCGCCCGAGCTTGAGACTAGTATCTGCGAGGTGAAGTACCATGTTTCATTGGTAGGGAACATTGTGATGTTCTGAGCATGCAGATGGATAATGACCTGGTGATCTATCGAACTATCCTCGTTCGGACTTTCCAAGTGGTTACCATTTGTCGAGTGGATAAGTCCAAGGTCTTGGTTGTACTGATTATTCCTCACTACTCGAAACGTCATTGAGACTCTACATGATAGGTGCCTCACTTTGACCCGTTTATCGACTCAGTTGGGGTCATTAGGTGGCGGGATTGTGTGAGGACCCGATGCATGTAGGAGTCGATGCTTCGTTGTCGAGGATTCACCGCTCGATTTTATGCGTGGATATCCTATGCTATCTGAGAAGATAATAGTGTGATAAATCTCTGGCCAGAGTACTAGATGTGTTTTAGGTAAATGGGTTTATCTAGTAACACACGCGATGTCACTATTTGATCTCCGAGATATATGCATAGTTATTATATATCTAGCGACTCTCGATGTACCAATGGTCGTTGATCTGATCGGGATATATGTGTTGAAAGGACCGTACTGTACGCTAACCACGACCAACTGGTTCTTGCAGGCACTACAGTGATACCTAGGGGATCATGGGGCGATGTTTCTAGGCGCTTTACCTTGATCCGATGGGTCAGTCCGAAATTGTGATTTCGGAGTCACAATGGTTGTGGGCCCACGGCTAGCTGTATCCCTGAACCATTGAGGGTCACACAAGTACTGGATTCACGATTCCCGTACGGAAACTGAGCTCAATGTTTTGAGCAGAGGAGGAGGAATTTAGGAAGTGCGACATCCTAAAAGTCAACAGGGGTCAAATTGCAATTTCCCTAAAGTTTGGGCTAGTTTGACTATTCTTGAAACTTGGAGGGCCAAACTGCAATTTTGGACTAGGTGGTCTGAAAAACTGTTTTCACATCATAATACTCAGTTTTGGAAACTGTGTAGGTCGGTCCGATCTGATCGTCGATCGGGGTTTTGATGAAGCCACGGTGATACGGTTGAAAATGTTCATATGGACCTAGGCCCGCCCCAGGCCCATTGGGTTGGTTCAAGCCCATGCATCACCTTTATGTATATGACTTGTTCTAGGGTTGTACAACACAACACACAACTCTCATACCCTAGACCTAGCAGCCACCGCCCCCTCTCCTCTCCACTCCCCTTCGGCCGCCGCCGCCACCACACGCGCCGCCGCCGTGTGCCGCCGCCGTCGTTTTCTTCGTGGTTGGACTTGTTCCGACCACAACGACGAGGAGATTCCGTTTGTGACAAATTCTTCAGGTCTTCTAGTGCAGACTGACAAAGGATGATTCCAGTCGTGGACCGGATTAGGAGATCTACCGCCGCCTACCGTTGAAGTGCCGGTTTCCCTATGAAACTGGTCGGAGCCAGGCACCTAGACGCCAGCACGGTATCTTCTTTAAAACATCATATGTATGTTTTAATGCTTTGATTGTTATGTATTGACCGATTCCCGGTGCAAAATTTTAAACTTCCGCTGCGCCCCGGGAAACAGGATCCGGATCCGCCGCTGCGCCAACAAATCTTTGGGTCAACTAACCCCAAACCGTGCAAGAAATTTTCCAAGCTTATGCAGGATAAATTCGAGATGAGCATGATGGGGGAGCTAACGTTCTTTCTGGGCTTGCAAGTTCGACAGCTGGAGAATGGAATATTCATTAACCAGGAAAAATATACGAAAGAACTGCTGAAAAAGTTTGGCATTGACAACTGTTCAGCAACAGCAACCCCAATGAGCTCTTCGATAAAGATGGATAAAGAAGAAGCTGGAACTGCCATTGATGTATCGCTTTATCGTGGAATTCTAGGCTCTTTGATTTACCTAACTGCTAGCAGACCAGACATCATGTTTGCTGTCTGTATGTGTGCTAGATTCAAGGCAGAGCCAAAGCAATCACATTATATTGCTGTTAAGAGAATCCTTAAGTATTTAAAGGGTACTTCCAACGTGTGTCTTTGGTATCCCAAATACTCAGGCTTTCAACTAATTGGTTACAGTGATGCAGATTACGCTGGATGCAGGATTGATCGCAGGAGCACAAGTGGGACTTGTCAATTCTTGGGTGATCGGTTGATTTCCTGGTTTAGTAAGAAGCAAACATCCATTTCCACGTCAACTGCTGAAGCTGAATACCTAGCTTCTGGCAGCTGTTGTGCTCAAATTCTCTGGATACAACATCAGTTGAAAGACTATGGCATTGATGCTTCTGAAGCGCCCATTCTCTGTGACAACACAAGTGCGATAGCGATCACTCAGAATCCCGTGATGCATTCAAGAACAAAGAACATCGACATTAGGCATCACTTCATAAGGGACCACGTGTTGAAGAAGGACGTCCGGTTGGAGTACGTGTCGATTGAGCAGCAAGTTGCTGACATCTTCACCAAACCTCTGCCTGACGCTAAGTTTTCCTACTTTAGGAACATATTAGGTCTCTTAGAATTGCCATAAAATTGTCTGTGCATTAACAATTTTTGCAGGTTGAACAGCTTTGCTCACGTCAGCATCGGGCCCTCTGTTCAGGGGGAACAACATTGCTTACATAAGCGCTACCGTTGGAAGTTTATTTATTCGGGGGACAGCAATGCTTACGTCAGCTTCTTAGTTCTTGCTTAAGGGACCAGCGTTGCTTACGTAAGCGTTACTGATGGAAGGATCTCTGTCATTGGGGGAACATGGTTTCTGTGTTGTTAAGCGTGACGTCAATTGAACAGGAGAAATCTGTCAACAGATATCTCCTGTACACAATCGATGCTTATCTGTTAACAGATTCCGTTCCATTCCCGCGAGACATTAGAATCAGTTTTGCTTAGGTGTGATGTTTTAAGATTTTGGCGCGTCGATTTTAACCTTTTTCCCTGTACGGGTAAAATTTTTTATAAAATCTTTTCTAAAAATAGTACGTACCGTCGGATGATTGACACGTGTTGTCCTTCATGCGAATCGTCACACCAACATTCTTTCTCTCTCTTAACCCTTCATATTTATCGTACTTATTTATGGTATTTCAAATTTCGATAACACTTACTGTGTAAATTTACTCTTGGTGTATCTCTTGCTCTTGTGCGTTCGTACTCTCCTTTGCAGAAATTTGTTTTTTAGGTACTCTCCGTAATCTCAATCTATTGCAATGGCATCTGCATTCATCACAAACTCCTACCAGGTCAACTTCGACTCTGTATTGGGAATCCCAGATCACGAAGGAATGCTAAATATGTTTAAAGCACTGGAGGCCAGTGGTCTACGAGGGTTTCTGGGTTGTGAATCGGTATTATATGAGAAGGAGTTAGAACAGTTCTTTGATATGGCACTGATACAAGATGGGGATATCACAGGGGCCATATCAGGCAAGTATTTCTCTGTTTCTCAGTCACAGTTTGCGGAGGTATTTGAGTTACCGACGGAGGGGCTAGTAAGCTTCTCTGATGTGCCAAAGCATCTGGTTTATAAGGCAAGGAGCATCTTTTCGTAGTCTGGTGAACAGGTCTCTACTCATGGCAAGAAGAGGCTCATGAAGTATAAATATCGATTGTTGAATGATATTCTGGCCAAGGCACTTACTGTTAAGGCTGGATCTTTTGATGCTGTTACCAATGAACGCTTTCAGATGATGACGGCAATTCATTTGGGTTAAAAGTTAATTGGAGCAAGGTTCTGTTCAGTTTGTTGAAAGAAATGGTGGATAAGACGCAGAAGAAAGCCAAGGGCTATGCTGCGCAAATTGGTGTCCTACTGAAAAGCATCCCTGTTATCACTATGGGAGAAGGTGTTCCGTTCCCAATTTCAAAGATTCTGTCTATCAAAACAGTTAATACTTTGATGGTCCGTATAAAATTAGGATCAAAAGGAAACTAGCAGCCGCTGTTTAAAATGAGCAATTAAAATTTTGCGCGCTGCTAATTCTTGAGCTGCAATAGCTCGTTGTTCTTGAACATATAAAATAAACAAAGAGCACCGGAGACAGATCTGGTATGATTTAAAAATCATGCGGAAAATACCAGAACTGAATCCTATATTTTAAAACAACTCAAACAGATTTATGTACAACATAAATCTGTTCGAGGCTTGTGCTTGTGTGCTGCTGAAATGTTATGCGATGCTAAGATGCTAAGCAAGTGCTGATTTATGTTTATGCGTGCGAGCTTAATGCGTTATGCGTGTATGCGTGCTAAAGTAATTGCTTGCTGAATGAATAACAGAACACGATACAACACAGCATATTTGTTTATGGATGTTCGGATATCAATATCCTACATCTCCCCTTCTTCCACCTCGAAAGGCTCCACTAGAAGATTTGATCTTACAACTGCGTGTACAGACCCAATCCCACAACCAGCAGCTGTGAGAACTCTTAGACTCCACAAATGCACAAACAGCCGCAGCTGTGTGACTGACTACATACACAAGAGTTTTACGTCTTCATGCTTGGACGGGAACTGTAAACAGATTTCGAGATTCATTCACAAACAGATGTGAATGAATCCGGGTGTGTGAGATTGATACATTGTAGCTCTCAAACTTTCTGTTTTTCTCACACACGAGGGACATGCTCTAACAAGCTAATCTAGATTCAACAGTCGACACAATAAGCTCCTCTCAAGAAAAATTGTCGACTGCCTCATCTTCTTTTCTTTTTCCCTCTTGTTGGTGCACTGTATAATCAATGTAATTCTACCACAGTTTTGTAGTTGCACCAACGTCGTCTCTCAACTGGACGAACGAACGACTCAGCAGAACGAACTCTCAGCTGAATGAACACATCTTCAATTGGCGTTGCCTCGAATATAAATAGCCTCTGTTGAATTTCTTCCCGTTGGATAGCTTCCAAATTTGTTCAACGCTACAACTGGCTATTCTGACTTCTTTCCTTTTTAGTGCAACGCTTCTCTGTAAAGTACCAACAGGGGAACAGTACTTGTGTCCTTTTCTTTTGCAGGCTTCTTGTCGCTTTCGTCATTTGAATTTAGCTCAGCAGTTGACATCCATCTTTGATATCTCTTTCGTAAGTTGTCAACTGCTTCGCTGCTGAATCATTCTCTTCATCTGCTGCGCTTTGCTACTTCAACAATTCTTTGCGCCTGGAAACCAAGTCGACTGAATATGCAAAGCTTGCGACTGGTTGAGTAGCAACAGCTGATTCATATAAGCTCTTGACTGGATGCTGTTGTTGCTTGCGTCTTGTTCATCAAATGCTTCGCCTGAATCTTCTTGCGTCTGGATGCTCAAACACTGCGTCTGGAAATCTTTGCGTTGCGGCTGAATCCACTGTAGCTTCGTCTGCTGAAATAATCAACGCAAAGTCTTCCTGCTGAATCTTTTAGCGCAAGAGCAAAACGCTGTCGTATCAACTTATGTAAACGACATCGTTTTGCTATCGCTATCTTCAAATACTATCTGCTGATGAACAGTAGCTTGCGACTGGATATCTCCTCTACGACGTCGCTTCCTCTTGCGTCTGGATGCACAAGCTACCTGCTGATTCTTGCGTCTGGATGACGTCACCGATGACGTCATCAACAACTAAACCATCTGCTGAATCTTCAGCACGACGTCGCATCATCTTTCGCTTCTCTTCATGCTGAATCATTCTCTTCATCTGCTGCGCTTTGCTACTTCAACAATTCTTTGCGCCTGGAAACCAAGTCGACTGAATATGCAAAGCTTGCGACTGGTTGAGTAGCAACAGCTGATTCATATAAGCTTTCGACTGGATGCTGCTGTCGCTTGCGTCTTATTCATCAAATGCTTCGCCTGAATCTTCTTGCGACTGGATGCTCAAATACTGCGTCTGGAAATCTTTGCGTTGCGACTGAGTCTTCTGTAGCTTCGACTGCTGAAATATCAACGCAAAGTCTTCCTGCTGAATCTTTATCGCAAGAGCAAAACGTTGTCGTATCAACTTATGTAAACGACATCGTTTTGCTATCGCTAACTCCAAATAGCATCTGCTGGTTGCACTGTAGCTTGCGACTGAATATCTCCTCTACGACGTCGCTTCTTCTTGCGTCTGGAAATGCAAGCTACCTGCTGATTCTTGCGTCTGGTCTCTCAAACTATCTGTTGAATATGATGACGTCACAGATGACGTCATCAACGCTAATACATCTGCTGATTCTCCAGCACGGCTTCGCATCATCTTGCTTCTCTTCATCTGCTGATTAATATTGCGAATGCAAAACGCTGTCGTTCCAACTTATTCACGCGACATCGTTTTGCAATCGCCAACTCCAAATACCAACTGCTGGTAGAAGCTCTCTGCTGATTCTATTCCACTGTAGCTTCTGCTGAATGATGACGTCACTGCTGATGTCATCTATACTTAGCGCTCCAGCTGATTTTCTTCGTTCCAGCTCGCGCTTCTTCTAAGCTTCTTGCTTCTTGAATAGCGACTGTTGATAGATTCATCAATAGTACTTATAATCGCTACTGCTAACAGATTCGTCAACAGTAACTTGCGCATCTTCTTCTTCGATCTAATACTCCAGCAAGCTTCTCAATTCTTGTTCCAGCTGGTTCACTTCGCTCTTTAGCACTTGCAGCTGGTTGACATCGTTTCAGCTGGTTCATCATGCTCCAACTGATTTCTTGGCCTCCGCCTGATTACGAACAACTGATTTAACTCTGGACGTCTCCATCGCTAATTCAACTGCCGATTCCATGAACACCAAACCAACTGCTGAATCTTTATATTGAACCAACTACTGGACATATTTATCAGCTTATCTTCTTTGCGCAATAAGCTTCTTAGCTGAGATTCATCTTAGTTCCTAAAAACCTGTACACTTAAGTAGAATTGTTAGAATCACAATAACAGGTGTTGTGTAATTCAAAACTTAATCAGGATCTGTCAAAACAGATCCAACATACTTAAATTGCAATGAATCACACGATTGATGCTCGTGGTCAAAGTGATGAGCCTGGAGTGGCTGATGTGGCTGTTGTAAAGAGGAAGTCCAAATCCAAGAAAAAGTCTGAAACTACTGATGAAACACCAGTAGAGATTATTTCTGAAGTTTCTGGGTCAAAGAAGCGACCAGCTGCTGAGGATAGTGCACCCGTCATTCCAAAGAAAAGACGCACAGTGAAGGGCAAAGCCAGTCTGGATGTGGTACCTGTTGTGCAGGATGTTGTGCCCCTGCAAATCATAGAACCGACCCCTGCTGCAACAGTTGTAAAATCTCCTGCGCCCAAGCGTATATCCATGAAGAGGATATTGGTTCTTCCAACTGGCTTTGATGATGAGATTATGGATACGCAGGAACTTGTTAAAGACACTGATGAGATTGCTGGAAAACATACTGATGAAATTGATGATATTATCGGTCAGATTATTGCGGAGAGTTCGAAGATGGGGTCAGATGAGAAAGAGCAGGAAGAACAGCGGGTTGATGGGACAGATATTGGAGATGACTTTGATCAATGGTTAGAGGAGTCCTTCAAGGATTTTGTGGTTAATGAGACAAGAACTGTTGTAGAAGCTGAGAGAAGCAAGGTTCTTGTGGTTGAAAAGGACATGGACAAAGCTGTCGACAGCAAGCATACCGAAGAGGAGCACATGTCCATTGATGATCTACTGTTGCAAATTTCTGATGACATGATGCTGCCGTCAGTCACCGCTGCTGAAATCACAAAAATTCGACTTGGTGTATCAATCAACATCAACGAAGTGCAGGAAAGGGACTGGTACTATGCTAGCCTCCCTAGGATCTCCACTCACGTTAAAGGGAAGGAACCCTTGGAGGAAAATGAGCCTGTTATAGGGAATCCTGCAAAGGAAACAGTTGAGTTAATCTGCGGGGACGTTGATTTTCTTGTTCAATTGCGTGATAAGGTGATGACGGACGTTGTGGATTTCTTTCATTCATTTTCTCTCAATAAATTATCTGACTTTGATGGGTTGCGGGATTTAAAAGAAAAAGAAAAACTGATGTTGAGTTGGGCAGAAACCGAATTTTTGGAGACTGCTGTTAAGCGAAGAATGTATATTCTGGCGAAATATAGAGAGATGTTGTTGAGAAAATTTTTGGATTCTCATCGCCGATACTTTGCACCAGGCCAACAATGGACGGCGATGGCCTCTCAGATTATTGCTCTTCTGTCTGTTGCCCATTCCAAATCTCTTTAAGATCTCTTGGAACAGCAGAAGGAACATGGAATAATAACGGACCGACCAAGCTCCTCGCAACTTTTTAAAGATCTGCTGACAATAGTGGCGCTGTTTTAGCCCAATTTTACTCCATGGCCAAGTCCACATGTTGGGTAAGGCCAATGATTCTCGTGAATGGAGTTTGGACGCCCATTCAGGGAAATGATTTTTGGAGGAGTAGCTGCTGGTTATTGTTGTTTGTAAATAGGAGGCAAGTACCCGAGAGCATGGTTGACACCGAGTTTGTTCCGCATGGTTTCTTCATTGAGCCTGTACAATATTGGGGAGCTTCCCCCTTCTTGATCAAGACTTGGGGCTGGGCCATAGTCTGCACAGAAATTGTTAGATACAACATGTTTGGGTGTTTGCGCCCGGTACGTAAAGATGTTTGCAAAGATATAGTTGTGTATAGTCTGGATGTTGAGAGAATTCCCGCAAGTTTTCGCAGAATCTTTCAACAGGGTGTATATACAGATAGTTTTGTAGGGTATTTCAGTGACTCAGATGTACAGAGTATACCAGAGTTTGATTCAACTTCTTCTGATGGATCTACTGTTAGAGTAGATG
>KV014943.1:23085-48078 GCA_001598015.1 Dorcoceras hygrometricum | reverse complement strand
TTTTTAGTTCAAACCAGTAGAAAGCACAATGAAGGGCGCCGAATATTTTACCTTCCTGTGGTCAAACAAGGATGCCAAGTTTAATCCTTGCGACAGAATAATCATATCAAATGCATTGAGAGCAAGAGCAACAACAACAGAAGAAGAATCATACGAACCTTTCTCTCGGACGGAGACATACAGTGGATGGATGGATTGGAAGTCGGTTGTTCAATCGAGCAAGAGCTGCGCTTGTTTGATGTTTCAATTGGGAATAGAGAATAGGGATTTGTTTGATGTTTCAATTGGGAATAGAGTAGGGATTTGGAAGCCTTGCGTTTAAATGTTTTATTATTTTTTTAATTTTAATGATTATTATTATTATTATTTTAATCGGGGCGGTTTCGGGGATTCGGGTATGGGGATAGTATCCCCATAACCGCCCCGAATTCCTTTCGGGGATTTTGAAAATCCCCGAAACCGAAACCGAAACCGAAAAAACCCCCCCAAAACCGCCCCCATTCGGTTTTTCCCCGCGGGGGCCCGAACCCGCGGGGAAAATTGCCATCCCTAGGTTGCGGTTCCCGTTCCAGGTTTTTCGGACCCGGACCAGGCGGGTCGGACCCAGAACTGGCCCGTGGTCGGGTCTACAGATTGCCGCATAAGTCGGACTCGGTGCCAAGAAGAGTTGGGCTTTGATGGTGTTGAACAGGTCGGACTTACATACTGTCGAGCAGGTCGGGCTTATAGATGCACTCAGATAGGGCTGTTACCCGAGGTATTGGATGAGTGTAGCAACAACGCCACTTGATCGAGTCGACTTGTGCTAAAAAATAATTTTTTCATTCGATAAAGTATGATATTTACAAAGTAAAATAACTACTGACCTTAGTCTAACATGTTTGTAAGCAAACTACAATCCCAGGTGTCAGTTTCTTCCTTGCGCTTCTTTGCTCCCGGCGAGGACTCGGGTCGGTGGGAGGATCGCCCTCTGGTCGTCAAGCTAGGATGTTCTTCCGCTTCAGCCATCAATTGAGTTACTTGGGCTGCTGGGAAGCCATGGAAATCAAAGTCTCGGGTCCTCGGGATGAGCTCTCTTGGTGGACAACACTTCCTCGACGTTGACATACTTCTCTGCCTTGATCAAGAGCTCATCAAATAACTCCGGGGGTTTCTTGATTAAGGATCTGAAGAGATCCACCCTTCGCAAGACATGAGAAATGCCCCGATCATCAAATCCAGGGTGGCCGAAGGTACCTAAAGAGTAGTTTTGTTGAAGCACCGAATGCACTCCCAAAGGTTTTCTTGCTCCCTCTGCTTGACATAAAAGAGATTCAATATCGTCATTGGTTGTTTCTTGCTGCTAGCAAACTGTAGGAGGAACGCTTTAATGAAGTCTCGGAAGTTTTTGATACTCCCGATCCGGTAAAATATTGAACAATTGCTGCGCCGACGGACTAGGGTGGTCAAGAAAATCCGACATTTGATGGGGTTAGAATACTGGTGTAGGAGAGCGGCGTTCTCGAACTGAGACAAGTGTTCCTCCGGATCTCCCATCCCATCGTACTCTCTTACATTCGAGAATTTGAAGTGTTGGGGGAGCTCAACAGCCGTAACCTCAGCTGAGAAGGGTACCTCCCGAGCTTGAGGAGGCTTAGGCCAGAGCCCCCTTCCTCCCTCAAGCGGACAACTTCTTCTTGGAGCCTCCTGATCTTCCCAGCTTGTTGATCAAGCGGGGGATTCACCTCAGGTCGATTGGTCAGTCTCTGTTCTACTGTGACCGTCACAATTGAGCTATCCGGGCCGTAGTAAGATTAGGGTTCTCGGGTCCCTGAGAAAGATTCTCGGTGCGAATTTTTTCTCCCGTTTCCCCAAGCCTACTCCTTCTTGGTGACGTTTTGTCTTTTTTTCTCGAGTTCCCACAGACGACCAATTGACGTAACCGAATTTTTGTACAGTCGGAGAGCTGCCACCACGTCGAGAGATCTGGCGATCGGGAGCTTAGGAGGTCTGTCCACAGGGGAATGAGCTGGATGTCTTTCCTTCAAAGATTTGCAACCAAAGACACTGGTCAGAGGACGCCGGAAGTGTTTTCCGCGAAGCCTCTCCAATGCTTAAGTCGGGTCGGATACTCAGGAATAGAGAGCAAGTGTAGATGTAAAGTAGAGAGATTGTGGGTTTGTGAATAATTGTAGAGTGAAGCATATCTGGGTAGTTATAGAGGGGCTAGACGATGTCGATGAGCGCATTACCCGACGTGTGATACGCTGGGGCTCTTTGCCCGACGCGTGATGCGCTGGAGCACTTCTCGCCGCGAAGATCACGCTCAGATTGATTGTTATCATTGGCGATATTGTCTTCTTGATCCTGGGTGATTTTAGTGCCTAGAGGGGAATGGATTGGTCGGACTCTCAAAGGAACATCAAATTGAGGGAGAATTATTGTACCTCCTCGGATAATCCTCCCGAGCTCTCGGTGTGCCTCGACATAGGGAGCATGCAGCTCGATCCTCGGGTAGTCCTCTCCGAGCTCTCTACGCACCTCGGCAAGAGAGGCGGACAGCCTGGTTCTCGTGTCCGAGGTGATATATAAGGTATAAAATACTATTCATCCCATTTAACATATCAAATTTTTTTGCGAATATTATATAATTTATCTGACACTAATTTCTCAAAATGATACAAAGTTGCGGGTCGTGATTGAATCGTATTTCCATTAACCCTTCCCGATTCGAAATAATTAAAATTGGAAGCTAAAATTAAACTCCTGAGGGAGATGCTATCATACGCGGTTTGTAGCTAACGTGCGTTCTCTTGTCAGTACCCGTCAAGGACAGACTTCGAGGTCAATAAAATTCATGATACTTTCATAAGTTGGCGGCGCTCACGAAGCCCTAGATTCGCCGTCACCGTACCAACCGCCGTCGCTCTAGACCATGTATGTATCTACCGCTAAATATGTTTGATGATGTTGTGAGTTGCTGATCGAATTGAAGTGATATTCAGCCGTTTTTCAGTGTGGATTTTTTTTTTTGAAGATTGAGCTTTGAATCGTTCTCTATTATGAGTAATTTCTTAGTTTTGGTGCAGGTAATGTTTTTGTTTAAACTGAGCTGATACTATTTTATTTCGGCCTGTTGAATTTGGAACAAGATATTAGCCAAATGTTTATTTGCTTCATTCTTATCGGACTTGTGCTGTGTGTTACATGTGTTATATTTCAGTAGATATGCCGCTTGCCCGCGTATTTTTTTCGCGCATGCTTCTTAGCTCCCCTATTAGTTTCTTGAATAATCGAATTCTTAATTTAAGATGAACTATTTATTTCCTTTGTTTTCTATCGACGATGGAATCGGAATGAAAAAAGGGTCCCTGAAGTGGAGTTATTGCTCTATTTTAATTACAAAATTCAAGCTGAGTTCTGTTTATACTTTAGAAACTTGTCTTTTGTTCGTTTGAGTTGTGAGAGAGATAACTTAAAAGAGTATTAATATGGTTTTTCTTTTTTATGCTTTTGTTTCTACTGACTGGGAAAATTGCTTTTAGTTCCGTAAATTGTCCTGTTATGGATTTTAGCGTGTAACTTATCAAATCTCAGTTTTCATCCGGTAATTTGTTTTTTTTTTGTTTTAATCATATTTTTCACTCGAACCTACTAAACTCATCGCATATTGTTTACTTGGCACCGGTGTGTAGCGCATGAAGCTTATGTTACACATGTTAAAATCCATCTAAGAGAGTAAATGGAGAGAAAATAAGGCAAAAGGACACCAGATATTTACAAATGGAAGAGAAAAGTCGCCCTTTAAGGGGAGGTACGGAAAAAAGTATGTAGAAAATGAACAATGAAGAAATTTTGGAAGAAACAAGAGAAAGTGTAGGACCTATGATTATATCTATTGTTCTTTCCGTTGAGCAAATATCCGCTACCAGTACTGACTTGGCAATCCCGGCGATAGGCTGTGTAGCAGAATTGATAGCCTTCACAGTCTAATTGGCCTATTGCCTTTTTCATGGGCGTGAATAAGCTTCATACTATATTATACAAGTTATAAGAAAAAAAAAATGGAATGAGAGTATTTATAAACATACTAGAGCTAACCTAGTTGTCTGGCGGTGGCTGCGGCGACAGGGGGCTGTTTGTGGCAGTGGTGTAGGCTGCGTGAGGCGAAAGGAGGGACTTGTGGGTGCTTGGGTTGGCTATTATGTTTTGAATAGAAAGTATATAAGCTTTTGACCACCTCGCTCCGCTTGTTGCCTGCCAGGCCTGCCTTCTGACCCACCTCGCCCGCCCAAATCTTCTACTGTCGACAACACCTCCTCGGGCAAATGCAGTGCGGTCAATAGCCGCCTCCCGCCCAGGCATAGCGGCCGCGTTAAGAACACTATATATATTTGCGCCAAACGAGCTGCGAAGGATAAAATAAACAACATTCAATGGATACGGTGGATTCTAACGACAAAGGACAAAAAAAGATATCGAAGTGATGGGATGGAAACCAGGCTTTAATAAATTACATGACTAAAATCCAAACAATCCAACTTAGAGAACTAAAATCTTAATAGTATTTTTTATTTGCTTTTGAAAGAAATTGGATTCTTGCATTTCCTGTAAGTGAAATGTCAATGCATTAACCATTGATGTGAATCTACTTCTTATCATCTGAAACTATGTTTAAAAAGTTTAATGATAAATCGATCAGTTGCAAAAAGTTTTGATTTCCTCTCTTTCCTTAAATTTGTATCGACCACCAGCAAGATAGTATATTTTCTAAGGATGGAGCTCTTTTGTCGCCTGCTCATATTGCTATATCCACTCGAAAATAGAATATAAGTACTAAAAGATTATTTTTTCAAGCTATAGAACTTTACTGTTATTGATGATTTTATCTTTATCAATCTTGCAGATCTTTTAGAAGCTGACTCCTGTTGGGAATTTGTGTAGCGGAATGACTTCCTTTAAGTTATTGTAGGTGATATGTAAATTTAGGAGCTGGAAAAGTTAAAAATTGAATGTGCTTTAGTGTTTTCTTTTGGTTGATGATTGTATCTCTCCCCTTATGCAGGATGGTCTATTACCATATTGTTTTGGAACACTTGAATTCTTGTGAAGGTATCATGTCTCATTTCTGTTAATTAGGGATACTTCTGACCACCTTACTTTCAATGGATCGACATGACACTTCAGGATTTGTGAGTGGGGGATTGGTGTACTCTTTTAGAGACATCTAACTCCTAGTATTGTAGCTATTAACTTTAACCCCGGAAGTCAGGCTGACTGTTATTAGAGAGTTGCATCATTAGCGACTTATCATGGATTCCAGATTGCACAATCTGAGTTCTGCTGCTAATCCGACGCCAATTATGTTCAAGAGTCTGCTCAACTCCATTCAAATTGGAGGAGATAGAACTGAAGTAGTGTGCGAGGCAGACATAACATTAAAACTTGTTTCGTCTAGTTTTGAAAGCTCCTTTTCTTCTGTTAAAGGAGTCAAACGAAAGTGGAGTTTAGTAGATGGTCTTGCTGATCAACAAATTGAAGGTTCTCTAGATCTCAACCTTTGCAATTCATCAAGCTCATCAGACAGCAAGGAGAGTACAGTTACTGCATGCACCCCAGTGTCTTCAGCCAAGGAAAGTGAAGAAGAATCATCAATGGATCTAGATTTGAACTTCACCCTTCATCTTGGTGGAGAGAAATCATCAGCCCCAGAAAAATCAGGCAGCTACAATTTTAAGTCCCTGGATAAGTTGCCCACTGTTGATCTGCAGTTGAGCCTTTCTAGCGTTCCTGCTAGGTCTGATATTGCAGATTCCCAACCAAGCTCCAGTGCCGTGAGGGAAGTTGCCAAGATGGTTGCCACCACTGGAGGATTGAACGCTGATGAAAGATCAATAGGAACTCCCCCTTTTCTGTTGGCGGTGAACATGGAAGACCTTAACTATCCGAACCAGTCTCTGGTGGGAACGAAGCAAAAATTGGTATCTCGTGATCTTTCCTCGAGTATAATGATAGCACCAAAAAGTTCAGTCACCTGTACTTCCGGGATTTCACAGTCACTACAGCGTAATAGTAATACTAAACAGTGTAAAATTGAGGGATGTTTGAAGGGAGCAAGAGGTGCGTCTGGTCGTTGTATTGCTCATGGTGGTGGTCGCAGGTGTCAGCGTCCTGACTGCTGCAAGGGAGCTGAAGGCCGGACTGCATTCTGCAAGGCTCATGGTGGTGGTAGACGCTGTGAGTTTTTAGGTTGTACTAAGAGTGCGGAAGGACGCACTGATTTCTGCATTGCCCATGGTGGTGGACGGCGTTGCATTGGTGATAACTGCACCAGAGCTGCCAGAGGAAAGTCGGGATTGTGCATTCGTCATGGTGGTGGCAAGAGATGCCAGAAAGAGAATTGCACAAAGAGTGCAGAAGGTCTTTCTGGTTTCTGCATCTCACATGGAGGAGGTCGCCGATGTCAGCATCCTGAATGTGACAAAGGTGCTCAAGGAAGCACATTATTTTGCAAGGGACATGGTGGTGGGAAACGCTGCACACATCCAGGGTGCGAGAAAGGTGCAGAAGGAAGCACCTCTTTCTGCAAGGGCCATGGGGGAGGCAAACGTTGCTCCTTTCAAGGAGATGGACCCTGTCCAAAGAGTGTGCATGGAGGGACCCTTTTTTGTGTTGCGCATGGTGGTGGAAAGAGGTGTGCTGTAACTGAGTGCACAAGAAGTGCCAGGGGACGAACCAACTTTTGTGTCCGTCATGGTGGAGGCAAGCGATGTAAAATTGTGGGGTGTGGAAAAAGTGCTCAGGGCAGCACTGATTTCTGCAAGTCCCATGGTGAAGGGAAGAGATGCTCCTGGGGCCGCCTTAACTCTGAATTTGGCGTCGGAGAAGTCCCTTGTGATTTATTCATCAAGGGGAAGACTGGACTATGTGCAGCTCACTGTGCTTTGGTTCGGGACAAAAGGGTTCATGGTGGTGCAACTGTGCCAACTGTTCAGGATTCTAAGGCTCATCCAGCTAAGCTGAAACGAGTCATCACGATTGACCATACATCTGCTGACATTACGATGATGGAGAACAGTATCATGACGTCCAACCTCAGTTTGGATTGTTTTGGTTTCCCTTCAACTCCTCCATCTGTTGCAAGCTACCAGTTGAGCTCAGCTGCGGAAGGAAGGGTACATGGAGGAAATCTAGTGGCAGCATATGCGAGCAATCTCGGTTTCAACTTTCTTAGTAGCAGAGACATAACTGGTCCATCAGAGACAGCTAAATCTTCCATCACACATCGAACCTAATCGTAAGATAGACCATGTTCTGTAATTTTTAATAAGCACAATATGGGCCATGGAATATTTATGGTTGCATCTGCTGTGTTTGTTAGTGTTGTGAGAATAAAACCCCCTCTCGCCATGTGAGAATCATGGAAAACGGATGTATGATATCTGTACTCTTGAAGTCTGACTCTTCATGTAAATAGTTCATCTTGTCAGGTCTCGTTTCTCTGGTTCATGTGCTGCCAAAGATGAATTCGGTTGTGAGAATAAAACATGAGCTTTCCATGTCGGAACTTTGTATGCCTTCTGCTATTCTTATCACATTCTTTTTAACTTCTCAAAAAAACAACACACACACACACACTCACCATGAAATGTGTGATAACGAAAAGAATAAAATCGGGTAAAATATTTTATTATCATCGTTGAAGGCTTTATAGATAATCATGAACAGAATATGTTTTTAGATGCAGTTAGTGAGGGTAGATCGAGCTTAAGTTACAAATGATGTAATGTTTGTGTTCTCGTATATAATTTTTTTTTTCTAATTTTAGTGCGATTCATCTGAAAACTTACACGTCTGTGGATATTTTTACGATAATGCGAAATGTAATGTTATTGAAAGTAATAAAAGCAGACAGCACATCTGTTTTATTTGTACATTAATGTTATAAATGTGGTCGTATAGTAATTAATTTTTTAGACAAAGTAAACATTACTAATACGTCTAATAAGGTAAAAGATGTAGCTTACTACTTATTTGTACTTTTCTATTAATCATGATTTCTTATCTGTCTTTTTTAATTTATAAATTAATAAATATTCTTTGCTATATCTAAATTTTTTAGGCTTTATTTATCATATACTCTATAAATAATATAAAATAAAATAACAAAATTAAGTATATGCACGCATTGCATTGCAAGAGTATATATATGATATGGCGGGCATCAGACTGACGTGGCAGCACCAGGAAGTAACACGTCAGCCTGGTGCCCACATATGGTACCCACTATATCAAACCTTATAGTATATATATATATATATATATATATGTATATATGTTTATATTTATATATTCTCATGTACTACTAATGTTTATTTATAATCAATATATAAAAATTTTAGATTTGATAAAGTAAAGAAAGATACTTTTAAAAATAAAAAATATTAATATTTAGATGACTATTATTTACGCCCCACATGCAATTGTACAGTATAAAACATAAATATTCATTCGAGTAAGTTTGCTATTTGGTCATATGCGCTGTCGATTTATTTGGCGATGTTGCGATTCTTTATTAGTGACTTGAGAAACATGTAAAATAAAAGCGTTTGTAGTCCAACGGTTAGGATAATTGCCTTCCAAGCAATAGACCCGGGTTCGACTCCCGGCAAACGCATATCTTTTTCCTCCACGTTTTTTCGATCAACATGACACCAGTTTCATTGACCATTCATCCTCAAACCGTGCCACTCCCTAAGCCGTTTGGTTGGGTCAAACTCCCCAAAATTAATAGATTAATCTGGGATTGACTGTAGAACGAACTATATAGAACCTGGGGAGTGCCCTCAAACCGAGCCTCTCGAATAAGCTGGTAAGCCGGTCCTACAGTTCAGCTTATTACGTTCGGTCAACAGCATTATTCATCATCAAGCTGAGCTATGTTTGGTTTGGTCCAACAGCATGGTAAGCCATACTACTGAAGTTCTTCGACCGCCCCCCAATACCCATCTCTCCTAATTGGAGAAGAAAGATTTATGCACAAATGGAGCGATCGGAAGTTCTCTTATGTAGCCGTACCAAGTTCGAAACTTTTCCCAGCTTTACATACGATTTGAGAAGAGCCATTATGAGGCATCCAAAATGCTAAAATCACGGGTTTATAGAAACAATTACCAGAAAGAATTTTCTTCTCAAATCGATCAAAGATCCAGCTGACTAAAGGTTTAGCCTTTTCCCAAATGATTAAACGACACTTCGAAGTAGATGATATAGCTCTTCTAAAGCTTAGTCAAATATCGTCTCTTGTACTCTAGTTTCAATACATGAGATTCTCTCGACTTATATACGGCCCTTCCTTTCCATAGCGGATTTCCCCATGTAAATTTATGTACACCAATACCGTACTTCCATTGTATATAGTCGTATCAATTTGCTGTTCAAATAAGTGAATCCTTACCCATGACATAAGGCATCATCTACTGTTCCTCTTAGACAGAAAATATTACACGTCCTCCCTACTGCATCACAACATAACACCACAGCCATCAGATATGAAGTTTCCTCCTCTTACAGGACGGGTTCACTAAGTCCGTAATATTGCGAAACAAGCAACATACCATGAAACCCACATGAAACAGTAGTAAAATGTGATAACATGGACACTGCAAATATAATCAACGACAGAAATTCACACCACCTGTCGAATATGCATATGAAACATTCCAAATTTCATCCAGACGAGGTAAGTATGCTAAACGAAACATAAATAGATAGTATATCATCCAAACATAAGTAAAACATATTTATTGCACCCTCATAACCCGAGTGGCAAATGTACGTCAAACCTACATAATAGGGTACATGGTACGAGCTCAAGCCGCCTTCTTGTCTTTCAATGGCCCTCTCGGAATCCTGCTCACAACTTTAGCATCGAACACTGCATACTGTTTCTTGAACTCAGCGTTTGCCTTCTCAGCGAAAGAGTCCACCTGGTGTTCGTACTTCTCGTATAACAGAGGCACAGTGAACAGCAACACAAGAACTGTTTGAATAGCGATTGCGCGTTAGAGCATGATCAGTTTGACAACTACTGACGGTTCATATAAAATCATAATGATTTCGGGACGTACTTATGTATAGCAGGGTCAAGAAATCAAAGCAACTTCCAACATATGAGGCTACCCACAAGCCAGCAATCACCTGTTAAGTAACAGCAAATGGAGGAGATGAATTGAGTTAGCAATGAAAAATAGACATCGAATGTATTATATCAAAACCACTAAGCTTCACTCGTCTGTGTACACTTGTGATTAGAGGACAAAGAAACCATAACTGAAATTCGATTTAATCATGCGAGCTATGTTTAGAAACGTGCATAGAATGACAGGGTACGATCTTCAGTAATAGATCCATTTAGAGCTACATAAAATTTTCCAAAATCGACAAACTAATTATTCCTTAGGCAAGTAAGCCACTTAAACAGAAACCAATCAATTTCCAGTTTTCCAGTTGAAACAATACGCATACCAAGAGAAACTTCTTCAAATCCCTTCCCATCGCGATGTCCCTGAGGACAGCAAACGCCCTATTGATCTCAACCCTCAGATCAGATGCAAATCGTCTCGTCGGCTCTTCAGGAATCTCGACTTTTGGGATGCGCGGTGGAGATCTAAACGAGAAAGCAGAACACGAATCATTAACATCCCATTTAGACAAGAATATAAAGCACATTAAAATAGATAGATGGCCATCTTACTTATTGATAAAAGTGGTGGCATTTGACCACAAGAACAAGAGAGCCAACACAAGAATCAAACTGTGACAGACCAATGTGAGTAAAGGGTATTCAATGACTTCGAACAAAACCCAGATTGCCGTTGCCCCAGCAAGCACAGCTGCCGAAAGTTTCTTGTCCCTCCACAGGAACAAGTCAGCCGCTAAGAATCAAGAACGATAAAGACTCAGTTGGTCTTTTAAGGAAGTTTCATTTGTTTAGCTTCAAATCCCGACAGACAAAATCGAATATTATATGACTAACATCTCGAGTGGATTTCTCCAATTAGAAACTTTATTCGTCTACACTAAAATAACAAAAGTAATCAGCACATCTCTCCAATTCAGTAACTAGATCTGGATCCAACGTCATTAGTAAGAAACCCAAACATAGATAAACAGAGATGAATAATGATCAAAATTTGTAATAAAGACCAAATACTTAAGGGTCCCCGAAAAGCAAAGTTCCCCCATCAACACAAGGAAAAAAACAGAAACAAAAAAACCAAACAAATATCGTAAGTCAGCACTACAAAATTTCACTATAACAGAAAGAACAAAAAAAATAGATGAACACAAAAATTTCACAAACTTCACAGGTTCCCCAAAAAAACCCAGATTTGACAACTTTCCAGAATTTTCCAAAATGAATACTACGGCAAAAACTTCAAAAATACACATACGTATATCTAACTCAGACACGCAAAATCAACAAAAACTTTAATTTATTTTTTTTTTCCTTTTTTCCATATGTATATTCTTACTCACGTTTTCCACCACCGAAGACTTTGTGAACAGGCTTCTCCCTCCCAAATAGACGGTACCTCTTATCCTTCGGCGCCGCCGGCTTCTCGGACTCAGAATCAGAGGACGAAGATGAAGAATCATCACGTTGGAATTTCTCGGCAATCTTTTGCACTAAAGATCCCTCCTTCTTCTCCTCTTCCTTGATATGATCCGCCATGAGCAGAGGCGTAGATACAGCAAAGTGAATCCAGCAAAGTGAATCTATAGATCGTGTGTACTCTGTGTGTTGGAGCAAGAGTGAGCTGAATGAATCTTGAATTGCGTGGTAGATTCTGGTGAGGGGACCTTAATGAGTGAGAGGGGGTGGAAATAGGGGTCGAATCGTGGCCGTTGCTATATGTGGGCAGGTGAATGAGCGGCCTAGATTTGGCCGGATGTATCGGGATTATGTTTTGTCAATTAATTTTCTTGATGACTAAGTAAACTTAAGGTGCCTGTCTTGTTGAATGGAAACTACTAGAACTAAGGGCTAAGGGACACGTACGTCTTTTAGCATTATTTTATTAATGTATTTTATTTGGGATGAATTTTATACAGACCTGGAACATTAGTCCCACATCAAGATTCTTCCCGACACTCACTCAAGAAAAGAGGGTTGTGGCAGGTATGACTTTTAATTTCCAGACTGTGCAATTTATATCATTACTATGCTATTTATATTTTTAAAAATGCCTACTATCATATTTATTTTTATTCCTTGTATCAAATAACGTTTGTCTTAGCTCCTTGATGTTAACATATTCTTTGCTTTAGTCCATTGTATTCACATTTTACTCTTACTTCTATTATTTATTTACTTTTTTTTTGTCCATCGTGGCTTTATAAATAAATCAAATCCCGTACCTTCTTGACCAAAAGGCATTGGGGTTGTATATACTGGTTTTTTAATACTATTCCTCTTGTTACAATCACACAACCACGACCGAGGTTCACCACCATGGATTCCTTCAATAGTACAGCACAACCTTGTTCCACTTCATACCTCGGCGAGTATAGTAAACTATTTAATTTTGAAAATAGCACATGAGAAGGCCAAAGGCTGATTATTTTGTTCAGACATAGAAAATATTATTACATTACTAACGTCCTATTAGGAAATGAGAAAAATTATTTAGCTATTCTTGAAATATATCACTCATAAACTGGAAAAAATTATAATGAAGAAAATTTTCAAAGAAAATTCAAGTGAGATTGATGTTTTCGACTTCCTTTGTCCTTATTTATTGAAGCCTTGAGCAGATTCAAATCTGAACTTCAAACTTATCGCGACTTGTGCTCTTTCTCCACTAGGACTTGTTTCTACGAGATGCTTTCGGTCGGCTCTATGATGAAAACCTTTACCAAGTTCTGGTCCTTTTTTATTTGTCCAATATGCATAGATATTTTCTATCTATCTTCAAACGTAAGTCATGTTAAAAATTTCCAGCGAGTTTCTTTACGCCCTAGAAACTTCTTGTTCTAAAGAAGATTTCCTTCCTGTTCAATTTTTTTTTCTATAAATCCCGTAGTCCTGTCATAGTGTTAAACAAGAAGATTTATTCACAAATTTCTGATAGAATTTGAATGGATACTTCACTTTCACCATCTAGGTGTGACCATAATCCTCATGCTCTCTAAGTAGAGATGTCATCTTTGCTCAGTCTTGAGATTAGAGGTACTTTTTTCTGATTGAGGGTCCTTGAAAATTTTTTGAGCATTACTATCTAGCCTCCTTAGTTTGATGAAATTAAGGCTTCGTGTAAGCGTTTATATGGTGGTTCTGGAGCTGCACTAAAAAATATAACTCCAAAATGTCTACCATAGACAAATATTATTATTTTCAAAGGTCTCATATACATCGTCTTGGATCCACTTAGGTAGTAGTGATATTTCCAAAAATTCTGGAAAAGTTGTATAAACCGAGACTAAAACCCTAAATTCACCCCATAAATTACTTCTTTCGGACGAGTATTAGGCCTCATCCAAATTTTGGATATTTTCCTATATAGCAATCCGAGATGTTTCCGGACTAATTCCTATTTAGATTTTTAATTTTTCCCAATTCTGTTTATAAACCTGAAAAAGATCAATTGTGAGCTCATTCGTATCAACCCTGTCAGACTAGGGTTGATCACTTCCTCTTAATGGTTGACTTAATGACTCAGGACAAGGATCCGGAGTCTCAATTCTTGGTTGGGCCAACTCATCAGAAGATGATCCTGACTTAACAATTTTTCTAGGGTACTCAAAGCCCCTGCACCAGGTGTAGAGATATCTACTCTAATGTTTTCCATTTTATAAACCAATGACTTCTCTATTGCCTGAAAATTTGGCTTTTGTAATATATACCACAGATAAGTGTAAGCCTGTAAATCTTGTAATTCGATCATAGATTTTGCTCTTATCAATTTGTTGTAACCTATCAATCACGTTTGTATTTAAGGCAAAATTGTTGAACTCATTTTGAAGTATTTTAAGGTGTTTCCTCAAATGTCTTTGTGTTTTCACGATGACATCGACCTCAACACTGTCCATACCTTGTGTTGGATCTGTTGCGCAGATTATATCTGCATTTTGATGAAAACAAAACTTGTTTTTATGTTTCTAACGATTTAATTGAGTGTGCAGGGTAAGCTAATACAGATCAGATTAGACGCAAGCTGAGAAGTATCGAACTGAGTACAATCGAGAAGATGTCTAAGCTGATCCAGTAGGGGACGCCCAAACTGATCTAAGCTGGAAGCAGATCAGATCAGATAAGACCTGCGAGTTGAAACAGTGCGATGTAGCAGATCAGATCGGACAAGTGCCGAGAGCTGAAGCAGTGCGCTGTAGCAGATCAGATCAGACAGGAGCTACGAGCTGAAGAAGTGGGATGTAGAAGATCAGATCGGACAAGAGCTGCGAGCTGAAGAAGTGCGCTGTATAAACAAAGAGCGCAGTTTAACGAAGAAGATCAGCTAAGAAGCATCGATCAGCTTAGAGCGTATCAGCTCAGGGAAGTTCAGCTCATGCAACCGGATCGTAGTAGAATAGCTCAAACTGCTTAGAGCTGAATCGAGAAGAACGAAACAGCTCAGAGTTGATTGAAGGAGATCGAAACAGCTCAGAGCTGTACAGAAAAGAACGAAACAACTCATAGCTGTAAAAATAAGAACAGAGCAAATTAGAGCAGAAACATCTTAGAGGAAACATCGTTAATAATATCAGCTCTAATTTCTAAGCTGGAGTAGCACTGACCAGATCACAGCAGCAAAGCAGTGATCTGAACAACGAATGATGAAGCAGCTTAGATGATCAGCTCAAGGACCAGCTCAGAGGAACAATGTGAAAACCCAAAAATTTAGTTTCAGGAAATAGAGCAAAAAAAAAAAATCACCAGCTGGTCGAAAATCAGCTGTTGGTCGAAAATCAACTGCTGGTCGAAAAATCACCTGCTGGTCGAAAATCAGCTGCTGGTCGAAATTCAACTGCTGGACAGCCAACTCAGCAGTACAGTCAGCAGTTCAGTCAGCAGTCAGCAGCACAGTCAGCAGTCAGCAGCATAGTCAGCAGTCAGCAGCACAGTCAGCAGTTAGTAGGACAGTCAGCAGTCAGCAGTCAAACAAATTAGGAGGATTTATGGGCAATTACACCCCTTAATTCAAGGCTTTAACCTTGCGTTTGTAACAGTAGGTTTAATGACCATTGAATTTGAGATTTAATTCTGTAACGGCAGACTCTTGATTGCCCCTTCCTTTACACCTATAAATACCACACAAAACCACAGAAGTTTTCCACACCATTTTGAAATTCCCTCAGTAAGAAAAAGCTCATGCAACCGGATCGTAGTAGAATATCTCAAACTGCTTAGAGCTGAATCAAGAAGAACGAAACAGCTCAGAGTTGATTGAAGGAGATCGAAACAGCTTAGAGCTGTACAGAAAAGAACGAAACAACTCATAGCTGTAAAAAGAAGAACATAGCAAATTAGAGCAGAAACATCTTAGAGGAAACATCGTTAATAATATCAGCTCTAATTTCTAAGCTGGAGTAGCACAGACCAGATCACAGCAGCAAAGCTGTGATCTGAACAAAGAATGATGAAGCAGCTTAGATGATCAGCTCAAGGACCAGCTCAGAGGAACGATGTAGAAGATCAGGCTAGAGCTGGTCAAGTATAGAAAATCGTACGAGAATAGAACAAGCGAGGACAAAGCTATACTTTGTCCGAGCGAAAAAGCCTTTGAACTTCGCTCAAGCTGAAAGAGCCGTTTAAAGCCAAAAGTGGAAAGTTCCCAATGTCACGGCTGAAGATCAGATTGACAGGCACCAATTATGGGATCTCTCCAACGGTAATAATTTATCAAAGGCTACATATACACTCAAGATTCAAATGAGAAAGGGGAAGGAGAAGCACACAGAGAGACATACAGTGAGATATACAGTGCGCACACAGAGAGCGAAGCAATCGACGATCAGATCAGAGGAGCATCATCATCAATGTCGACTGCTGAATTTATCAGCTTTTAAGAAGCACTTCCCAGTATGTGAGGCAACAAAACGAGAGTAGAGCTGAAACAGATTAGTCCTCACACACACACAAATATTCATTCACATAGTTGAGAGCATGAGCGAAACATATTAGAGTGAGTGTGTAAACAAAATCATTGTAATCTGTCTTGGACGAAGACGTTAAACGTAGTGTGTATAGTCTTTGGAATAGAGACGTTAAACATGTTCTTAGTGATGCAGTTCACACGGCTCGCGGGATGATGTGTAGCGTGGAGTGCTAGGAATTCTCACAGCTTGCGGGCTGTTGGGATCGGATTGTTACAGGAGTTGTAATAGCCAAAGTCTTCTAGTGGAATCCTTCCAGCAATGGAAGAAGGGGAGATGTAGGATATTGAGCTCCGAACGTCCATAAACAAATTCAGGTGTCTTCTTTACAACTTTCAGTTTACAGTTTCAGCATACATGCATTGCATATTTTAACAAACGGCTTGAAATTTTCAAAGAGTATATTCAGATGTTTCCTCTTGATTTGTATGCCAAATCTGATATACTTCTCGGTACTCATAGATTTCAAGAACCGGAGCTATTGCAGATCTCGTCGTAGTTTTATTTCTTAAAGATCATATCACGTGCAGCTCTGCTCCGTGCTGATTCAGCTTAGGCACGATCTATTTTCGACCTATCACCTTGTTAGAAAACTTACAAAAATATTTTCATGAGAAACAATACCTACTCTGGTCTATATTCAATAATATTTTTTGAGAAAGCTTTAACTTAAATATTATCAATCTAAAGTAAACTTCTTTACAAGCAAAATCGTTACCAATTTTCAAAACCCTTTTTCTATATAAAATTCCTTTTCATTGATATCTATCGTATGACTTCTGAATCGGAGAACAATCCACTATGATGTTTGCATGGTTGTTCTCCATCGATGTGATTTATAAGTATTATCGTCCATCAATGGTCATTGGAATCTATATATAGCACCAAATTATCTACGTTTTGATGGATAACAACCTTTGGAAGATTTTTACAAATTTAATTCAGTTGGATAAGCCCTTTAGTATGTTCTTTTGTTCAGAAAAATATTGAATCATTTTTCAGTAATGGTCTAAACATCTTCCTATGTTTTGCTAGAGTTTTAAAAAATATTCCAGCAAATTGACAACTCCCAAAAAACTTTGAAGTTGTTACTTATTTATGAGTTTTCTGGAAACTTCTACACTTTTTCCACAATGTGGTCTTGCAACATTATTACTGATTCATTGATTTATACCCAAGAAATTTGATTATCCTTTTAGCGAGAGCTGCCTTATTCTCATAGAGGAAAAATCCTTCAGTTTTGCGAACTTCAGAAAATATGTTGAAGTGCAATGCTTGCCCCTACTAAGTAGGACGATGGCATTTTTTTTGCTATACGGTTTAAAATATTGAAGTTGCACTGTTAACACCAGCTATAGCCTTTGTAAAGTGACAAGCGCGCTCGATTCTACAATTGGTATCAGAGCCTATGCCACAGGTTCGATTTCCATTGATCGCAAGAAGTTCAATTATTGGGAGGGAGATTGTTGAGTGCGATAATTACCCCTTCTAGGTAAAGCAATCGAACCGTGACGCTTGAGTTGCTATACAGTTTAAAAGGTTGGAGTTGCACTATTACCACCAGCTATAGTTTTTGGTAAAGCGACAAACGCTTGGTCCTACAAAATATTTCCAAATATGTCACATATTCATTAATATTTTTTTATGCTAATAAAAAATCATGAATATAGACGAACATAAATCAAGATAATCTTTAAATAAATTATCCATTTTTCTTTGAATGTTTGAGAGGAATTAGTTAATCTCATATATAACACTTCCCAAGTATAATGACCTTATGATGTAGAAGAAATTGTAACTTTTTTATTTTTTTCTTCCTTCCATATTTGATAAAATACAGATCTGCAGTCAAATTTGGACCGCTTTTAGCATTGCAAAAGTTGGGTTAGTTAGTACAACAATCTGGTCATCACAGCTTCCATTTGGGTCAGCACAACAATAAGGTCAGCACAGCTGGGTCAGCACAACAATCTAGTCAGCACAGCTTCTAGTCAATTAGTACAACACCCAACAACTCAGATTGGCTACCAGCTTGGTCAAACTAACTTTGTCAAACCAGCTTGGTCAAACTAGATTAGACACAAGTCCCAGAATTGTCAAAATTGACTAAAAGTATCCAGAAGCCTTTCCAAGGGCTATTTCATTGTGCCTTACGTTCATATCAGATCTGAAATCTATACATACAAAAATTGGAAGAATATAATGTGATAGTAGAAAAATAGAAGAAAGAAGAGAAGAAAGAACATGATAGAGGAGAGAAAACAAAAAGAGAAAATCCTATATGAAGATATCAGCTAGATGAGAGCACTTCCCATAGTGTGAGAATATATTTGAGAGTATACACTATAACATATTAAATCCTCACACACTCACTAACGCAAATATATACGAGAATTTTTGGATCTAGAAACAGATCAGATTTTAATTTTGATGAACATAAAACTTGTTATACTGCTAACAATTTACTTGAGTGCGCAGGATCAGCTCAGCACAGATCATTTCTGCACAGATCTACTCAGCAAAGGTCAGTTTTGCATAGATCAGCTCAGCATAGATCACTTTTGAACAGATCAGCTCCGCACAGATCAGAACAGTACATATCAGCTCTGCACATATCGCGCAAACTCAGATCAGATCGCGCAGAATAGCTCATATCGCAACAGAACAATTCAGATCGCAGAACAACTTAGATCGAAACAGAAAGAACGACTCAGATCGCATAACAGCTCAGTCACAAAAGCTCAAATCGTGACAGAACATCTCAATATCACAACAGAACAACTCAGATCGCAGCAACACGGATCAGATTGCAACAGATCATATCAGAACAGCTACTCAGATCAGCACGATCAAACCAGCTCAATCAAACCCGATCAGACTGAATTTTCAGCATTGACCAAAATTGTTCAGAAGACTTTCCGATGGCTATTTCTTTGTTCTTAACGTTCATATCCGATCTGGAGCTATAAATACAACGCTTGGAAGATTAACAAAGAAAAATACAAGAGATACAGGAAACAAGGAAGAAAACAAAAGGAGGGAATTCTTCATGAAGAAATCAGCTTATTGAGAGCACTTTTCAGTGTGTGAGGAAGAGTATGCACTGTAAAAAAAAATTAAATCCTCACGTGCACTCACACACATATATATACGAGAGTTAAGTTTCATTGTTTAGATATAGTGAGGGTTTTCACACAAAGACGATAAACTTGTGAAGTTTAGGAGTTTTAATTTAGGTAATGGATAAGTCCTAAATTAAAGTAGATTTGTACAAAGTGTTGTATAAATAAAAAAAAATTCTAATGGATCCTTCGTCAATGGAAAAAAGGGAGATGTAGAAGGTGTTTCCTTCAAATTTCAATAAACAAATTATACGTTTTTCTTATTACATTCATGCTTTTCATATGCATTGTTGAAGCATTTTAGGTGTTTGATAAAATGTTTCAACCAAACTGTTTTTAAAACTTCACTTGTATATCTTTCAAATATTTTAAAAAATGCATAAATTGGTTTTAGAGTATTATTTCAAGCATTTACTCTTGGTGTGAAAACCAAACTCGATATAATCTCTCGGTACTCAAGTTTTCAAGAAACGGAGTTATTGCAGCTCCATGGATTCATTTTTTATTTATAATATTTTATTCATCCTCCCCCTTCTAACCTCTTATTCAATCCCATCAAGAGTTGATTTCAAATTTTTAGGTTGAGTGGGGGTCTTCACACAAAACAATAAACTTATGAAGTCTAGGAGTTTCAATTTAGGCAAATGGGTACGTCCTAAATTATAGTGGATTGGTACAAAATGTTGTATAAATCGAAGTTTCCTAGTTGATATTTTCTTCAATGGAAGAAGGAGAGATGTAGAAGGTGCTACCTTCTAACTCACATAAACAAATTGTGTGTTTACCTTATTGCATTCATTCATGATTTCATATGCATTATTGAAGTATTTAAGATATTTGACAAAATGCTCCGATCAAAGTGATTTTTGCAACGTCACTTGCATTTTTTTTTTCAAATGTTTTAAAAATTGATAAATTATTTTTAGAGGATTATATCGAGTTTTTTACACTTGTTTGAAATCCAAACTCAATGCAATCTCTCGGTACTCAAGTTTTAAAAAACGATGTTATTACAACTCCATGGCTTAAACTTTTTTTTTAGTTATTCACCCCCTCTAACCTGTTATTCGAATTCCAACATATGTGAATTAGGATGTTATATTGTCTCAGTATTTGATCGTGTTTTTTTACCTTGTTACTGAAATTTGAATTTGGTGCACGAAACTTTGGAGAAATTGGCTGTTATGCCCATTACTAAACTTGTTGAAGAGATGAAATAAACCAAGGTATATTTTTTTGATCAGAGATTGAATCGATCATCAGAAGAATTTATTTGGGTCTATGCTTAGGGCAATCAAGACATGCTTTAAAGAAGGGTTCGCACGCTTCCGCGGATGATCTCATAAGAAACAACGGGTTCGAGCTGGCACATAGTGTGCATGTTGTTGCTGCACACTACTATGCGTACCTGGTTCACTCATGGGCGCTCGATCTATTCTTCCGGTTGTATGCAAGTCGATGTCGTTCTCTATAATGTGCGGATCGTAAATGCTAAGATTCACGAAAATGTTAGAGGGAAGGCTAAAATTTACCAGGAATCTGTATTTTGTCGGAAACTTAAATTTCTATTCGGAAGTTGAAGTTTTCCTTGAATCCATTTTTACCAAAAACTAAATTTTATATGGAAGAAACAAATTTTATTCGGAAACTCAATTTATCCGAAAGAACCCACAGTTCTATTCAACATGATTGGACGAAGCATATAGAGATTGATTGGCACTTTATAAAAGAGAAAATAAAAGCTGGAATGATGTGCTGAACATTTTTGTCAACAACTCAACAAACAGCTGTTTTTTTGTCCAAAGGACTTGCAAAACCTCAGTTTGAGCATTTGATCAAAGGGTTATGGCTTGATTGACATCTACACACCAACTTGAGGAATAATGTTAAGAAAGGAGAAGATACTTTAATAGATACAATAAAAAAGAATTTGGGAGATATGCAACTATTATTACCTTTTTTCCTCCTCTCCTTGTTTCTATATAACCTGTGAGTGTTACCAAAAAAAACTATCGGGAAAATCAAAGGAGTAACTTATTCCCTGTGACATCTGTTCCCCTTTTAGCATGTTTGATTAATCAATCGATTTGAAATCACTTAATTTTATATTCGTTCTTAATCTTTTTTCTCAAAGAAAGTTATTATATCATTACTTTCTCGCCAAGTTTAATGGATAGATTATTTTGATGGGGATTTAGTAAAACAATCAAATTTTCATGAAACTCGAAGCCCAATATTGCCACACTCATGGCCCAAAAGGCGGAAATTAGAATTGAATTGCAAAAGGGAAATTTTACAATAAATTTTGGTTACTAATAATTATTTTTTAAAATGAATGTGACATGATAATTACATTTGTAAACTGGGTATATCATGCATGGTAACTGAATTAAATATCGGTCTTAACATGCTAACAGTATGTCATGGAGATTAAATAGAGTTTGTCATGGAGATTATATAGAGTATATAATCTCAAATATTAACCTAAAAACTACTTGACCTCATTATATCTTACATAAAATTATATTTATAGAAACTAATATTTTATATTCAAACTTAAATTATGTACGGATTGTGTGAACATTTGCTGGATACGTATAGAAATTTCCAAACTTCCCCTGTGGTTTATCAAAATTGTCGTTCAAATGTACCTGCTGATTATATTGAGATGATTCTCACCGGAGTTTATCCGGCTGTTGTTTTGTTTTGTATGTGTGCATGACAACAGGAAGAAAGAACTAGTGGGAAGCAACTACGGGTAGCGAGAGACACTACCTAGACGCTAGACCAGCAGCAAGAGAATGAAACACCAGCTGATAGTTTAGATGTTGGGTCGACTGGTCATAAGTTGCTTACATCTGGTTTTGTATATAAGACTTAAACGTGTACTAGTTAACTTAGTTTGTAACCGTTGTAAACTTTGAAGTTTTTGTATAAAGGAATTATGTTTACGCTACCAGCTGAGTTGAATTATGCTTCTGCTGACTTACGCTTCTGCTAATCGAATTTTTTTTTTTTTGTACGTTATGTATAAACCAGATTAGATTGTTAAACTTGTTTAGTTTACACTAATAACCCACTGATTAAGATTAGAAGATTAATTGTGAGCAGAGAGCCTCACATACTCAATGCCTGCGCCATATCTGAATCTGAGAATATAGTAGCGACACTATCCAGTAAAGGGTACTCCGAAATAAATTTTGGAGAAGCCCTCAAGATGGAAATGGCAGAGATCATAGCCAGTCGTTGTGACTCCCCAAGTTGATGTAGACCCAACTTTAGGAAGTTATGAACAACGGCCTTAGCAAAGGAGATCGACTCCATTGAGGGAATACACCTGACCAGTTGAGAGGATGTGGAAGTCCCAGCGTCAGAGAAACTCAAATCAACATATATCCAAGCCCTCAAGCCGTTGGAGCCTTGCACGGCGTGAGGAGAGATCCTCAAAGGTAAAACAATAGAAGAAATTAAGTAAATGGTTAGAGACACAAAGCAAAACATAGGGTGGCAACCCAATAGGCCAAGGGATATGCCAACATGGGAGAAGAACACTACCACTGGAATTCTAGGAGGATCAGTCCCAGAAGCCAAGCCAGCATCTTGCTCTTGGATAAAATGAGCACCGACAGGCACATCTTCATTAACAACTGGGGAATCAGGGAGAGTGATGCCATTGTCACCATCATCACCATCACCACCATCCCCAGAGGCGGGAGAGGAGGAGATAAGATCAACCGGATCATCATCAATATTGGAAAAGTTGTACACCAAATGAGAAGAGCTCCTAGTAGAATATTGTCGTCCACTAGAGCGTTGGATAGGACGAGAAGTAGCAGACAAAACCTTCATTTTCTTTGCCTTCGCCTCCGCAGATGAGTACTCAACAATCTTCCAACAGAAGCAACAGATTTCTTACCCTTGGCTACAAAGACATGAAAACATCAAAGCCAATCAGAAATCATTAAAAGAAACAAGCAGATAAATGAGGGCAACAGAGTACTTGATGGATAGCTGAACGTCGGCACTAACACAGCACACCTGGAAGTCCACCAATCAGGGAAGGAACTCTCATCTTCTGAAGCACAGACTCTGATAGGGTTAAGGAACAGAGAGGGAATAGCAGATAACAACTCAACAGTGGCCCTGGAAAAACGACCATTCTCTATCTCAGAGGTTAGATGCGATATATCCAAAGGGTAATACAAAATAGCATGAGGGACAGCTTGAGATAAGCCAAATTGTCTAGCGAAAAGGGCGGGGTTATAGAATTCAAATGACCAGCCAACATTGGCCTTGGTCTGTGAGAACGGACGGGCATAGGGGTGCAAACGAGTCGAGTCGAGCCCGAGTATCGTGATACTCGAGCTCGACTCGAAATTTTTTTCACTACTCGAACTCGAGCTCGAGCTCGATCGAGTATACATTTTGGAACTCGAACTCGACTCGTGAATACATCGTTTACTCAAACTCGAGCTCGAAAAGCTCTAAAATTCTTAATAAGAACATGAGAATTCGAATTTAGCTCGAACTCGAGCTCGAACAACTATATTATTTAAAAATATACATATAAATAAAAATATTTCTGTAATTCGAGTAGCTCGCGAGCTACTCGACAATAAAGATTAATACTCGAACTCGAGCTCGAAATACAATTCGAGCTACTCGAACTCGACTCGAGCTCGGTCAAATCGAGCTCGAGTCGAGCTTTGACCGAGCTCGAATCGAGTTGCTTACGAGCTACTCGACTCGTTTGCACCCCTAGCAAGAACTACCTGGGAGCTCAAATCTGCCAAGGCATCTCATAACTTAGCTCAAATCCAAACTCCTAAAACTCACTGCCTACGGTCAAGGACTCAAATCTGGTTCGACCATTATAAACAGGCTCAACTAGCTAAAATCATGCTTAAACTAGTCAAAATCTCTTACCCGGAAGCTCAGTAGAACTGAAGAACTCTCGGGTCAACTTCGCGAAAATCTTCGAACAACATAGCTTCTTCGCCCTCCTCCTTCGCGTCGATTTACAACTCCAGTCTAGTATTAACCGAAAGACCTAGGCAAGGCGAACCCAGCGCCACCAGTCTTGCTCCAAACAACGGCGAAAATCAACGACAATCTAACGGAGAAGGGTTCGAATGACAGTAAGGGTTTCGAGGTGAACGGGGAAGACGATAAGGAAATATCGGGTTCGAAATATGCTGTGTTAATCAAAACTTGTATTTAAATCATCGAGTCAAAATCTATAGGAAAGTCAACACCAACATAATCAGATCCCAGCATCAGATCCTAGCGCTAAGGCACAAGTCCTCGAATCTGATTCCAGCGCTAACTCAAATCTGGTCTCAGCGCTACCGCTAACACACCACTAATCAAAACGGCGTCGCACTGCCTCACATCTGAAACAGATCCCACTCGCTATCGTCAAATCTGACTACTCACATCTGAATTTCGCCAACTCTCGCGCAGAAACTCTACTGGCCTATTTTCCCTCGGCGAAACAACCTCAAATCTGAATTCTTCCAGAATTCAGCTCCCGATATAAAACAAATCAAAACTCCTCCAAACTCGACGCAGATTTCACCCGATAGCGACCAGCGACTCGAAGCTGATCAGCTCTACGTCTGTAACGACCATCACCAACCAGATTTGACCAAAAATCCTCAAACCCGAAATTCAAAAATCACGACTCCCGTGACTAATCCTTAACCAAATCTGATTAATCACTAATTACCGAATC
>KV014943.1:0-19911 GCA_001598015.1 Dorcoceras hygrometricum | reverse complement strand
TTTCTCAAGAAGATCTCTCAACTGATCCTTGAGTTCTTTCAACTCAGTTGGCGCCAACCGATACGGAGCTCTAGAAATTGGGGCTGTTCCTGGCACCAATTCTATGCTGAAATCGATCTCTCGTCTCGGATGGAATATAGGAATCTCATCTGGAAACACATCTGGGAACTCTCGGACAATCGGGACATCACTCAACTCCAAACACGACTTTTGGGAAACATAAAGCGAATAGATCATAAATCCAGCGTTACCTAGCGACAACAGACTAAACATATCCATGGCGGACACCAGTGGAATTTTCGATCACGAATCAGCACCGTAGAAGTCCCACTTCTCACCCGACTCGGGGCGAAATCTCACCACACTATGGAAACAGTCAACAGTCGCTCTATACTCAGACAGCACATCCATCTCCAAGATGCAATCAAAATCTCTCATCTCCAAAGAGATCAAATTCGCCACTACCACATTCTGATCAAACCGGATCACACTGTCCACCACAATCTCATGGGACATCAACCAAACCAGCAGGAGTAGACACAGATACAACATCACACAGTGCGGTAACTCCCAACCCACACTCATGCACAAACCATGCAGAAACAAAGAAGTGTGATGCTACTGTATCAAATAAAACTCTCGCAGGAAAATCAAAGATAGAGCATGTACCTGCGATAACTCCACCAGGCATCTCATCAGCCAGCTCCCTCGACAAAGCATTCACCTGGGTCTGCTGCGGTCCCTAAAACTGAGGTCTCGAAGGTCCTCCAAACCCAGACGATTCATGGGGTTGGAATCCAGGCCGTTGGGTCGGGACAAGAGGTTGCAGCCTCTGCGAAGAACCACTAGCCGAACCTTGCTGTGAAGGAACTGAAGACTGTCCCCTCAACAAAGGACACACTCTCATAAAGTGTCCAGGCTGCCCACAGTTGTGGAAAGTCCCCTGAACTCCACAGCACTGCGAAGTTGTGTGCTTACCACCGCACTGTCCACAAGACACTCCTTCGGATCCACTGCCACCAGAGCTCACAGAACCAAAGGAACTAGAATTCGACTTTCTCTTAAACTGCTTCCCACGAGGCCTGAACCTCTGATGATTCGATTGCTGCGAAGTCTGAGGAGATTGTGAAGTATGCATCCCTTCAGGCGCAGGATAGTAACCTCGTCCAACCGTCATCGGAACCTGCGTCGGTGCATCCAACAAACTCTCCTCAATATCAACTGATCGATCCATAGCCTCAACATACGTCGATGGGGCTCCAGCCAACACCAACTGAAACAACTTTGGCTTCAATCCCTTAATAAACTTGTTCCTCTTCGTTCGCTCATGGCTAGCAACGTGAGGGACATACGCCAGAAGTGAGGAAAACTGTCTGGCATACTCAGCAACCTTCAAATTCCCTTGCTTCAGGTTGTAGAACTCCCTCTCGCGGTTATTGAAGTTCGACTCTGGGGTATACTCATGTCGAAACGCTGCACAGAAGCTCTCCCAAGAAACCAGAACTCCAGTCTCTCTCATCACTAAGTACCCTTCCACCAATGTTGAGCATGCTCCCTCAACTGCAAAACGCCCAACTTCAATCTTCGTTCTACGGTGTACTCCAAAGTATCGAACAAGTCCTCCATATGCTCCAACCAGCCTTCAGCCAAAAGATCACCCTCCGGGCAGTGAACGTAGGGGGATTCGTTCTCTGGAACCTAGCCAACACTAGATCCATCTAGCCTATTTGTCTCGTCACATCCTCCACCTCTGTCTGTCTTTCTATACGACGCAAAGGTATATTTTGATGAACATCCTCGTCGCTCTCCGAGGCCCTAGACTTCTCGGCGGTACGTCTAGCAGTCCTACCTCTACGCCTCCTCGACGGCATCTCTAAAAGACACTCAGGGTAAGGACTAACAAAAGATAATCACAGAGGCATGTAACATAATGACATAAGCCACAGAGTCAATCAAAATCAAATCTAAACTCTGTGCCTAGACTCGAGTGTGATAGAAAAGAAATGAGCTTATCCCAGTTTAAGCTCTGATACCAAAAATGTCAGGCCCCGTGCTAATCAACAAAGATTAAGAGCACAAATAAGCACATAATCGCGGAAGCATAAAAATAGGGCTTAAAATTTTTTCAAATATTTGGGCCTGAACAATAAAACATATACTCAAAATAGGATTTAACTCAAAATCCAACAACTAAGCAACTCAAATAACAGATCCCAAATACATAAAAACTCAGGACATCCCCTGGTTTATTACATAATCAAATACAAAATGGGAATCTAACGAAATGGGGATTGACCAGCTGGCACTCCGCTCTATCCAGCTTGGTTACCTGAAGAACCTGCAATGAGCAACACGGACCCAAGCAACCCAAAAACAGGAAAAGAATACGAGGTCAAACCTCAGTACGAAGAGCACTAAGTAAACAACAATTCATAAACATGCAGTATTCTAAGTCATGAATGCATGTGGTTGTCAAGGAATCGGTCATCTAGGACAACGAGTCAGTTGGAAAATCGGGTGAGCCTCTATTACCACGTACAGCCAATCAGCCGGTGGAAATCATCAGTCCGTGATATTCAGGTCTGGCCACTCAATTAACCATCACATATCGGTGGTATTCAGACACGAAGAATCAGTCGGTCACCACTCCGATTGTAACGCCCAGACATTTTATTATCCACAATTAGAAATTTTAAAAGTTGAGAGATTACATTTAAATGCTATATTGTTCAACTTCGCTTGAATTTCAGATTTTGAGAATAAGTAAAATCAGCCTTCATTGTATTCGAGTTGAGTTTTAGCTTTTCATAATATCAGCTGTCACCTTTACGTGAATTTGAGAATTCAGATGTTAGCTTAATGCTTCAATCAGACTTTTGTTTCAATGATTAGATTTCAAAGTGTTAGAATGCAATTTCAGCAGCTGCTTAGCCGATCACTGCAAACCAATTGAATCCTTCTTTTTCAACTAAAATAGTTCGGTTTTGTGCATCAGATTTTACTTTTAAACTAGAGTAGCGCTTTTAAAGGATTTCTTTTGCATATTGATTACACGTGTTTCTTTCCTAGGCATTTTAAATTCATGTATATAGGGTGTTAGCCGCATCATGCATCATAATTTTCAAATCAAAACACTTTCCAAAAATCAAGCGATGCTCTCTCTAAGAAACCGAGCAAAAGCGCTTCAAAGTTTTGAAGGAGACAAGCGGTGTGTTCGTGAATTGCTTAACTTAATCTGCGATTGTGTTAAAGAATCCAGGCAAGTAAACTCTGTACGTGTTTACTATATTTTGATTCAGAAAAGATTTTAGAAAATAGTTTGATGATGTTCGTCCAGTAGTTTCTTGATTATTCTTCAGATATTTCATCGAAGTAGCTTACAAGTAGCTTATTCGATGAATTTCCAGAAATTTCTTGAGATATTTTGATTTCTTCAGACAAAGGAAACCATCGTTATTCATGTTGATTCTTATGGTTATTTCTGAAGTCTGGTTCTTAAACTACCACTGATATTCTACGTTGAAAATATTCTAAGTATAGATTTCAGCAGTTGCATTGTTTTGCCATCAGCTGTTGTATTGTTTTGTCATCAGCTGTTGCATTGTTATTGTTCAACTGCTGTCAGCTATTGCATTGTTTCGTAATCAACTGTTGCATGTGTTCGTAACCAGCTGTTGCATTTTTTGTAACCAGCTGTTACATTGTTCTTGTTCAGCTGTTGCATTGTTCTTGTTCAGCTGTTGCATTGTTTCGTATTCAGCTGTTACTTTAGTTTGTATTCAGCTGTTGGTTTGTTCAACACCTGAAAGCCTTTGTTTAAGTTGTGTTGACGTCTGAGTTGACCAAATCAATTCGTTGACAGCTGAGTTGACCAATCCTATTTCATAGTTACGGCTTTTCACTATTCAAACAGTATCCCAAGCCACGTCTGTTTCTTACTCTAACGACATCGTTTCATTTAACACATCTGTTTCAATGTTAGCGGATATCCTTACAGCTGAATTGTTTCTTCTTCCTTGTGACGTCTGTGTTCAGTCAGATGTTACCTATTTATTTCCCTGTTCTTTTTCAATTGATAGCGAAATTCCAGAATCAAATTCCTTATTCATTTTCGCTTCAATTCAAAGAATTATTCGATTCATTTGACAGATTCAAGTAGTATTTTTATTCAGTTTTCATCTTCGCAAGTATTACAGAGAATTCTCGAAGTGTTCCAGAACATCATTGAACAACAAAAATCAGTAAATCATACTAGAGAGAATGAAAACAGATTTTAGAAAGAAAAGAAAGAGTAGAAAGATTATGTTTATGAAAAGTTTTAAGCTATGACTTTGGCAACAAATGATTCCCAGAGGAAGGGTGAGTGCGCGGCTGATGAACCGTGTGCCCTTTCAACTAGGAAGGATTAAGATTACGGATTGACGGATCTGTATACCCTTCACCATGAGCTATATGCTAAGACTAATATCAGGAGTTTGATCAAGCGAATTGAACCAAATGTACAAGTGATTGTCATAATTTCAGAAAATGAAAGAAGAGCGCAAGTGTGATTTTTTAATCACGGCTCTGCAGAAAGTTTAAAGAAAATGTTTTCAGAATTTGATTATGTGTTATGCTTTCAGTTTCTTTCAGATTCCTCAGTTGTTCATATTTTGCTTATTTATTCTGAGCGTATTCAGATTCCAGTTATAGTATCAGCTTCTATTGTTTGTATCGCATGATTTCTTACTTCCAGATTTTACCTGCTGAGCCCCTAGGCTCACTAGTTTTCATTGAGTGCAGGTAATCAGCAGTAAGGAGCTGGATGGAGAGTGCTGATCGGATGATGTGTTTATCGTGGACATCAGATTTTGTTCCTTTCTGATTCAGATTTTGTTGTACAGAAACTTTAGCTATAGTTTTGTATTGCATCAGATTTCTAGTTCAGTTGTTTTGTAGAAATCTGTACAGACTACATGCTTGAGAGTGTATTGTGGTTTCGTTTAAAATCAACAGATTTCTATCAGCTTTTGGTTCTAATTCAGCACCTGTTTTATTCCTATCAGATGTTGTTCCGCACTTTGTTATTACATCCAGCTGTGCATCTAGTTCCGCGTTTTCATTTACCCTCACAGCTGATTGTCTTCATTTTTCACGAATTGTGTTTATTCGTAATTTAACCCAGAAATTTTAGTAGCGACCGTTATGTTATCAAGATTGAAATTTTAGACCTTTCAATTTGAACCCCAAATCTTTTAAATTTTATATTAAGAAAAGTCGGGTCGTTACACCGATGATAACATTGTACCTTTCAGGCGCGACACATCTGCCGGCCGGTCACAATGTGGCTCAATTCGGTAATCAATCAAAACTCAGGCTCAAGATGTATGCATGAATGCCATTAAATTCAAATCTGATTTAAGCATGCATAATTCACGTAAATAAGAACAAAATAATAATTCAGGGAGCCAAATCTGTTCACGTAATTCATAGAATTCATATAACACAGTTCATGCCTCAAAATACTAACACGCTTATACCCAAAGCTGTTAACAGAAGCTCAATTCGTACCTCAGATCCTAGCAAATACCTCAACTAGATCTCACCAGGGTACGGAAACCTGAGCCTGCTCAAATCTGCTTCCTCGCTGGTCTCGGCAAACACAGCAGGAACTGCTTGGGAGCTCAAATCTGCCAAGGCATCTCATAACTTAGCTCAAATCCAAACTCCTAAAACTCACTGCCTATGGTCAAGAACTCAAATCTGGTTCGACCATTATAAACAGGCTCAACTAGCTAAAATCATGCTTAAACTAGTCAAAATCTCTTACCTGGAAGCTCAGTAGAACTGAAGAACTCTCGGGTCAACTTCGCGAAAATCTTTGAACAACACAGCTTCTTCGCCCTCCTCCTTCGCATCGATTTACAACTCCAGACTGGTATTAACCGAAAGACCTAGGCAAGGCGAACCCAGCGCCACCAGTCTTGCTCCAAACAACGATGAATATCGACGGCAATCTAACGGAGAAGGGTTCGAATGAACAGTAAGGGTTTCGAGGTGAACGGGGAAGACGATAAGGAAATATCGGGTTCGAAATACGCTAAGTGTTAATCAACACTTGTATTTAAATCATCGAGTCAAAATCTACAGTGAAAGTCAACACCAACATAATCAGATCCCAGCATCAGATTCTAACGCTAAGGCACAAGTCCTCGAATCTGATTCCAGCGCTAACTCAAATCTGGTCTCAGCGCTACCGCTTATGCACCACTAATCAAAACGGCGTCGCATGTCTCACATCTGAAACAGATCCCACTCGCTATCGTCAAATCTGACTACTCACATCTAAATTTCGCCAACTCTCGCGCAGAAACTCTACTGGCCTATTTTCCCTAGGCGAAACAACCTCCAATCTGAATTCTTCCAGAAATCAGCTCCCGATATAAAAAAAATCAAACTCCTCCAAACTCGACGCAGATTTCACCCGATAGAGACCAACGACTCGAAGCTGATCAGCTCTAAGTCACATCTAAAAATCACCAACCAGATTTGACCAAAAATCCTCAAACCCGAAATTCAAAAATCACGACTCCCGTGACTAATCCTTAACCAATTCTGATTAATCACTAATTACCGAATCTCAGTCCTCACAGATGGAATGCAAATTACCAGGACCTAAGGATGCCAATTTTTTTCGTGGGGGTGGGGCCCATGGGAAAACCCCAAAATGGGGCATCCCATCCCTAAACCCAAATCTATATATCAAAAATGTATATATTCAATAATAATATACATTACTATTATTATTTAATACATATCTTAACAAAAAAGTTCAAAACCTACTTAATAATTTATAATAATACACACACACACACACACACACATATATAAATAACATATTGTTAAGTACTACTAATACCTAATAGTAAATAATAAGTATTATGATATAGAATAGTAAATAATATATAATTTATTTGATATATTCTCGAATTGATCTCCGTTAGGATGATGATGAAAATCCTGGATTTATATTGGGATATGGATCGTAATGATAAACCGGCATGACCCATCTCATTAGCATCCCTACCGGGATAGACTCCGGAAAATTGGAGGCCCAAACCACTTTGCAGATGAAATCTTTTAATAATATTCTACAAATATAAATACATTACATATGAGAATTTTAAAATGCACTTATTAAAATTAATTAAATCATAAGAATGAGACATATAAACAAAACTAATAATGAAATGTTTATGTTGGATATTATAAGTTTTGTGAACACAAATATAAGCAAAGACAATATCAGTTCGGAGGTTAAGCGATCAGATCATGCCAGAACTAACAACGTATTTCGCTCATATCAGATTAGGACAAAGTTGAGTAAGGACAACTCAGATATAGTAAGCAGATCAGATCAGAACAACTTAATTCAGTTCAAGAGCATATCAGCTCAGAACGAAAAAGTTTAGAGCAAAACAAGAGAAGAGGGATCAGTGCAGAGCGGAACCGTTTAGAACAGAACAAGAGAAGAGCAGAATCAATTCAAGAACATATCAGTTTAGAATTGGAAAATTTAGATTAGATTAGTTCGGAATTCTTAGAGTAGATCAGTTTAGAACAGAACAGCTCAGAGATCAGTTCAGCTCAGAGGAGTTCAGCTCAGACAAACAGAGATCAGCTCAGGACTTCAGTAAGCAATCTGCTAGTCAAATCATTCAGATTGTTACATGATTTGGTAACCTAACTCCAGAGGATTCATTTTAGTTCGTTAGGTACACTTTTGGCTAAATTTCAGTAAAGTCCAAGAGCGACAACTTTATGAGAGTTGCATTTTGAGTAAAATACGGAAAGCATTTAATGTATAGTACAAGGTACAATATGAGAATTAAATACGCATTTATTGAGTCTCAGGGCATCAGCTCAGGATCCATCCGATGTGTCCAGTGGTTATATTTACTACCGTTGGATTCGAAGTGTATAAATAGAAGATCGCTCTTGGGAATCAACACGTGAGATGGGAATGACGATTTACTAAGAACAAATTGCGAGCTGATTAGTTGACATACTTTGTTCAACGAACCAAAGTTCTTTTCATATCTTTATATAAGATTTCAGCTTGAGCTCTCATTCAGAAAAGCCTTTGAAAATCATTGTAAACATAGCTTGCGAGTTGTTGTGATTTGTGAGACTAGGAGTTCATTTTGGGTGCAGTCTGACTTACTGGATTTGGATACTATGTATTCATATCAAATCTTCTAGTGGAATCATTCCTTAATTGGAAGAATGGAAGACGTAGAAGCGTTACTTCGAACTTTCATAAATTAATTTTTTCTCGCGTTTTTATTTTACTTTAGCATAACATCTGCATTCTTTTGTTCACTGTTCGATTGACCTCATTCCGTATAAACTTTTTATTGCTCAAAGGAAAAAGATTAGATTGAGTTGTAGAATCAATTGTTAAAACAACTGATCCAAAATCTTTTAAAACAAAAATTTTTTTCAGAGTTTATTCAACCCTTCTAAAACCTGTATTGTGCTTCGATCATAACTGTTTATAACTTCACATTTTTGTTGGGTAAAATTGATCTTTGTCAACTTTTTGACAAATAAATAAGAATCTTGTTATATATTGTAAAATTGATTTTTTTTTTTTTTTTGGGCTTAACCATTCTTTTTGGGAAAGAATTGTCGAAAAATAATTGCAATCAAGTTTAGTTACCAGTTTTTCTCACAATTATACTGATAACTCGATTCTTCAATAAGTAACGAGAACTGATAACTCGACTTCAATAACTAACGAGCACTACAATACACATATATAGATTAATAAACAGTACACTGATCGAATTTATTTTTAAAATCGATTCTTTTATTCACTACTTGAGCATTTAAAAACAAGAGAGAAAGTGAAATTTAATTATTATAATCCATCGAAAAATCCTAACTTAAAGAAATGAAAAATGGGTCAGACGAAGAGTCAAAGATAAAAAAATCACATAAATGAAAGTGTAAATTTTATTGTTTAGGGGAAGATTGAAGGAAAAAAAAGGTCTTAACTCAATAAAAAAATAATAATTATTTTTCAAAATATATGAGGTCCAGCAAGAAGGAGGCCTCAGTCAACTGTCTACGCTGCCTCCTTTTTCGGTCGCCATGGGAATGACAAACCCGCTTCGTCCCACCCATCATCTCTATCTAGAGATATAAATTAAAATATTTTATTTGTCTTATAATGAAGTCACATATTTTTTTAAAGTAAACCATTATTTTGCTATCATCATTATAGAACAACTATATCGAATATGATATTCATATTTTCTTTGTGAACTGATTCTTTCATTCATAGAATCGCTTGAACAAATATCCATTCTATCACTTAGCCACTTGTGTTGGCAATGCTTATATAAATGTCTAATGGGTCGTATTACAGATGATATGATATAAGAAGAAAAAGACAGATGGTATGATATAAATAGACTTACAAATGTATTAGGTTGTATGGATTAGCAGTCCCCCACCTTATTTGTTTGAATTCTTCCAAACAAATCAGAGTGAAAACGATATCTATCTGTCTTGATCCTCTATTGGGGCTAGACATGGCCAGGGGTCAGGTCCGAGCCCGACCCACCGAGTTCGGTGGTAAATCCCGAACCTAGGCCTGTAACTGTGACTATTTGGGCTAGACATGGCCACGGGTCGGGTCTGAGCCCGACCCATCGGGTTCCTGTTGATAAATCCCGAATCCTGGCCTATAACTGTGTGGCTAGGTTTTAGACCTGACAGGTCTTGGTCGGTTTGGGACCGGTTTTTTACTTTTTTTTAAAATAAGTTTGAAAATTGAAATAAATTAAATAATTTTAATTTGAACTTTGATTTGGATTTATATTTGAATGTCGATTTGGATTGGAATTTGAATCTATAGTTAAATGAAACTCGAAATATGAAGAAAACTTTGTACTCGAAATAATTAAAATACTAAAAATAACAAACAGTCTTCATATTCTATTCAAATTCGATTTTGAATTTGAAATTTGAAATAAAAATAATTACATAAAATAAATTAACTGGTTAAGAATACAAAAAATGTTGGAATTACAGTACAAAAAACAAATTCGAATTTTATGTGAAATTAGTCTAATCACCTGTGAAGTGCTCTCGATGTCTTATTTGTCGTCTTTATCATTTTGGGAATCTTGTTCGTGTTGTAGCTCTCGACCAATCGCTAAGTAGGAATTGAGCTTCCAAATTCTCCGGCCAAATTGTGGATCTCTTCTCTTCCAACGCGTTGCCCCTCATGCTAAAGGATTGCTCCACTTCCACCGTAAAAACATGACATGCGATAATCTCTTTTGTCATCATAGACAAGATGGAATATACTTGCGTCTTTTACCCCCACCATCGTAGTATGTCGAACGTCTTCTCATCTGCACCACTAAAATCAAATGTAGTGGTAAATAATTATCAAGTTCCTGATTTGAACCCGAGAATCCTTGTGGATATTTCGTCCTCTCACGTGATAAAAATTGTACCTTAGATATTCAAGAGATGTTATCACAAGTGGTTATGGATTTTTGTGCTTGTGTACCTATTTGTGCAACATTTATTTCGCACTATATTCAATATCAGATAAATTATTTCTAACACTAAATAAAATCGTAGAAGAAGAAGGACATGTATGATAACTAAGTTCAAAGAATCATAATATAAGGCAAGCAATTCCCCTAAACTATCTAATTTTAGTCTAATAGCACATAAAAAAATATTAGGAATTTTAAAAAAATATTTCTCCTATTTAATTTTCATGGTAAGCATGCATTAAATTAATACGTGATTTCAAAAGTTAAATGCTCACAAAAATTTTAGACACCATTACAAAGATGTTTAAAACTAAACTACACATAGGATAATAAACACCAGAGAGTTGGTCAATTTTATCATTAAAAACTGTTAGGATCGGTTCAGATCGTACACGACAGTGAAAACAGCTTGGGAAGGGTTACACGCGATCTGAAAGATAAATATTGAGCCACAATAGCTCTGATTCTTGAAAATATTGAGCATCGAGAAGTATATCCTTTCTGGTTCTGATATACTCTCTATATAAACTGAAACCTGTTGGTTTTAAAACATGTGATGCATAGATAAATGCATGTATGCTGAAAGCTGTAAAGAACTCATCTGGAATTTGTTTATGGAAGTTCGGAGCTGAATCTCATACGTCTCCTCTTCTTCCAAACTGGAAGGCTCAACTAGAAGACTTTGATCTTACATCAACTGTACAATCCCACCTCAGCTGGGACTTACTCATTGCCCAAAGCTAGACTCCTAGATTCTTCTACATGCCAGCATGCAAGCTGTGTGAACTCCATCTCTAAAAACTTGTTTAACGTCTCTTTTCAAATACTACAATCACTAATTTTTACGTCTTCATGTCAAGTCAGATTTTGTGTGTTTTAGGGTGTGATTCACTCAACTAATCTATTCAGCTCCCGATTCTTATATATGTGAGTGAATCTGTTTGTGAGAAATATAACATTACAGTGTATAAACTCTCGTGTTTCCTCACACATCGGGAGGTGCTTCTTCCAAAGCTGATAGGCTTCAGCAGCCATTTGAATCTATAGTTAAATGAAACTCGAAATATGAAGAAAACTTTGTACTCGAAATAATTAAAATACTAAAAATAACAAACAGTCTTCATATTCTATTCAAATTCGATTTTGAATTTGAAATTTGAAATAAAAATAATTACATAAAATAAATTAACTGGTTAAGAATACAAAAAATGTTGGAATTACAGTACAAAAAACAAATTCGAATTTTATGTGAAATTAGTCTAATCACCTGTGAAGTGCTCTCGATGTCTTATTTGTCGTCTTTATCATTTTGGGAATCTTGTTCGTGTTGTAGCTCTCGATCAATCGCTAAGTAGGAAACGAGCTTCCAAATTCTCCGGCCAAATTGTGGATCTCATCTCTTCCAACGCGTTGCCCCTCATGCTAAAGGATTGCTCCACTTCCACCGTGAAAACATGACATGCGATAATCTCTTTTGTCATCATAGACAAGACGGAATATACTTGCGTCTTTTACCCCCACCATCGTAGTATGTCGAACGTCTTCTCATCTGCACCACTAAAATCAAATGTAGTGGTAAAATAATTATCAAGTTCCTGATTTGAACCCGAGAATCCTTGTGGATATTTCGTCCTCTCACGTGATAAAAATTGTACCTTAGATAGTCAAGAGATATTATCACAAGTGGTTATGGATTTTTGTGCTTGTGTACCTATTTGTGCAACATTTATTTCGCACTATATTCAATATCAGATAAATTATTTCTAACACTAAATAAAATCATAGAAGAAGAAGGACATGTATAATAATTAAGTTCAAAGAATCATAATATAAGGCAAGCAATTCCCCTAAACTATCTAATTTTAATCTAATAGCACATAAAAAAATATTAGGAATTTTAAAAAATATTTCTCCTATTTAATTTTCATGGTAAGCATGCATTCAATTAATACGTGATTTCAAAAGTTAAATGCTCACAAAAATTTTAGACACCATTACAAAGATGTTAAAACTAAATGACACATAGGATAATAAACACCAGAGAGTTGGTCAATTTTATCATTAAAAACTGTTAGGATCGGTTCAGATCGTACACGACAGTGAAAACAGCTTGGGAAGGGTTACACGCGATCTGAAAGATAAATATTGAGCCACAATAGCTCTGGTTCTTGAAAATATTGAGCATCGAGAAGTATATCCGATCTGATTCTGATATACTCTCTATAGAAACTGAAACCTGTTGGTTTTAAAACATGTGATGCATAGATAAATGCATGTATGCTGAAAGCTGTAAAGAACTCATCTGGAATTTGTTTATGGAAGTTCGGAGCTGAATCTCATACGTCTCCTCTTCTTCCAAACTGGAAGGCTCAACTAGAAGACTTTCCTTCTTCCAAAGCCGATAGGCTTCAGCAGTCGCCATTGACGATTACGCTCTTCTGATATGGTCGTCGACTGCTTCACCTTCTCTCTATTTTCTTCCCTCTCTTCTTTCTTTTTGTTGCATCTTCTTCATCAGTTCAGCTCGCATATATAAGGCCTCTGGTCTTATGTTACTGTTGGAAACAATTTCCCAGCCGTGAAAAGCTTCTGTAAAGTTTCTGACATTGTGTCCTTGTTGTCCTTTAATCGTACATAGGTAGGTGATGTCATTTAATGTTTTTGTACTTGCTCTGAACTGATGTAGAAATGTCGAAGTAAATCAGTTTGAACTGCTTTAATTTAGGTAATCGTGTTCAAGCTGCTTTGCTCGTGATATGATTTGCTCTGAGCTGATATCCCTTGAGCTGATCTGCTCTGAGCTGTTCTAATGAGTCTTTCTGCTCTTGGCTGTTACAGCTAACTCTTGCTCTGATCTGCTCTTTAACTTAATCTTGCTTTTTTTCTTCCTCTCAGCTAATCGCCTCTCAGCAGACCCCCTTTCAGCTGATCGCCTCACAGCTGATCTATTACGAAGCTCCGTCTAACCTGTTCTTGCTCTAAGCTTCTTCGTTCTTCTTTGTTCTGCTCTGATCTGTTTCGATCTTCTTATCTAAGCCGCTCTTATTCTAATCTGTTCTAAGCTTATCGACTCTGTGCTGATTCTATCTCTGATCTGAATGTCTGATCTGATCTGGTCTAAGCTGATCTTGCTCTGTTGTTTCAGCTTAAAGCTTTTGAGCTGATCTAATTGATGTTCTAGTTCGTTCATCTCTCAGCTGAACTGCTCTAAGCTGTAATCTGAATGCTCTGCTCTAAACTGATATGTATCTCTAATATCTCTGAGCTGTTCGTCTAAGCTGATCTGCATCTCTCTAATATGTTCTTAGCTGTACGACTCTTGATCTCTGAACTGAAACGCTCTGAACTGATCTTATACGACACTCCATCTAATCTGATTCTTCTCAGTTGAACTCAGTTCTTCACTTATATTGCGTAGTTCTTCAGTAAATCAGCCTGTCTCTGATCTGATCTGAATCCAGCTTAGCCTGCACACTCGAGTAAACTGTTAGATACAAAATAACAAGTTTTGTGTTCATCAAAATTAAGATCTGATCTGTTACACAGATCCAACAAAAAATTTCAAATTTCACATATAGTTGTACAAATATTCTATTGGTTCGAATACAAATAAATATTAGATGATTGAACAATTTGACCAAAAAATGTGCACAATAAATCTTTTTATTCAAACGTGGACAATAAAAATTTGTACGTAAAGTTCCAAATGTTGGAACATAACGAGCAATCGTTTCAGCCTCATTCCATTTATTTTATAAAACTTTTCCCATTGTTTCATTACTTGGGCATGTGTCCCCAGATAATGAATAACATATCTAATTGGTCTAATATAAAAATCTAAACATCTAAAACCATCCTGAAAACACAAGTTAAAAATATGGTATATCGAATATGAAATTTTTTTTCACCTATTGATGGTTGACATAGTCTAATTAGTTCATCAATGCTATACGTATTTACACTTGAATTATAAAAATAAATTGAAAAAATTAATAAATATTCCTCCAAACTAATAAATATAAGATGAGAACTGTTTTGTGCAATGTGGTTATTGAAGTATCGATATACAAGCAAGCGTTTTAGGATGTTCAAAAAACTATCAATCCAATTACAAATAATACCCATGTATGAACAAGATTGCTAATGATCGCTCTAGATATCATAACACAAAGACACTTATTTTCTAAACTAACAAATTCTTTAATATGGACGTCCACTAATATTTCCTTCGATTACAAGATAAACCTACATCACGCGCAGAAGAGAAAGATCTCATCGGACGGTGAAGCTATAACTCTCTGGTCGGACCGAGGACAAATTTCAGCATCAGATATAACATATATATACATACATATTCTGTCCATATTTCTTGTGTTGATGAAATGTTCATGTTGTGTCCGAAAATATAGAATATGTAAAGTATATATGGACGTCCACTAATATTTCCTTCGATTACAAGATAAACCTACATCACGCGCAGAAGAGAAAGATCTCATCGGACGGTGAAGCTATAACTCTCTGGTCGGACCGAGGACAAATTTCAGCATCAGATATAACATATATATACATACATATTCTGTCCATATTTCTTGTGTTGATGAAATGTTCATGTTGTGTCCGAAAATATAGAATATGTAAAGTATATATGGACGTCCACTAATATTTCCTTCGATTACAAGATAAACCTACATCACGCGCAGAAGAGAAAGATCTCATCGGACGGTGAAGCTATAACTCTCTGGTCGGACCGAGGACAAATTTCAGCATCAGATATAACATATATATACATACATATTCTGTCCATATTTCTTGTGTTGATGAAATGTTCATGTTGTGTCCGAAAATATAGAATATGTAAAGTATATATGGACGTCCACTAATATTTCCTTCGATTACAAGATAAACCTACATCACGCGCAGAAGAGAAAGATCTCATCGGACGGTGAAGCTATAACTCTCTGGTCGGACCGAGGACAAATTTCAGCATCAGATATAACATATATATACATACATATTCTGTCCATATTTCTTGTGTTGATGAAATGTTCATGTTGTGTCCGAAAATATAGAATATGTAAAGTATATATGGACGTCCACTAATATTTCCTTCGATTACAAGATAAACCTACATCACGCGCAGAAGAGAAAGATCTCATCGGACGGTGAAGCTATAACTCTCTGGTCGGACCGAGGACAAATTTCAGCATCAGATATAACATATATATACATACATATTCTGTCCATATTTCTTGTGTTGATGAAATGTTCATGTTGTGTCCGAAAATATAGAATATGTAAAGTATATATGGACGTCCACTAATATTTCCTTCGATTACAAGATAAACCTACATCACGCGCAGAAGAGAAAGATCTCATCGGACGGTGAAGCTATAACTCTCTGGTCGGACCGAGGACAAATTTCAGCATCAGATATAACATATATATACATACATATTCTGTCCATATTTCTTGTGTTGATGAAATGTTCATGTTGTGTCCGAAAATATAGAATATGTAAAGTATATATGGACGTCCACTAATATTTCCTTCGATTACAAGATAAACCTACATCACGCGCAGAAGAGAAAGATCTCATCGGACGGTGAAGCTATAACTCTCTGGTCGGACCGAGGACAAATTTCAGCATCAGATATAACATATATATACATACATATTCTGTCCATATTTCTTGTGTTGATGAAATGTTCATGTTGTGTCCGAAAATATAGAATATGTAAAGTATATATGGACGTCCACTAATATTTCCTTCGATTACAAGATAAACCTACATCACGCGCAGAAGAGAAAGATCTCATCGGACGGTGAAGCTATAACTCTCTGGTCGGACCGAGGACAAATTTCAGCATCAGATATAACATATATATACATACATATTCTGTCCATATTTCTTGTGTTGATGAAATGTTCATGTTGTGTCCGAAAATATAGAATATGTAAAGTATATATGGACGTCCACTAATATTTCCTTCGATTACAAGATAAACCTACATCACGCGCAGAAGAGAAAGATCTCATCGGACGGTGAAGCTATAACTCTCTGGTCGGACCGAGGACAAATTTCAGCATCAGATATAACATATATATACATACATATTCTGTCCATATTTCTTGTGTTGATGAAATGTTCATGTTGTGTCCGAAAATATAGAATATGTAAAGTATATATGGACGTCCACTAATATTTCCTTCGATTACAAGATAAACCTACATCACGCGCAGAAGAGAAAGATCTCATCGGACGGTGAAGCTATAACTCTCTGGTCGGACCGAGGACAAATTTCAGCATCAGATATAACATATATATACATACATATTCTGTCCATATTTCTTGTGTTGATGAAATGTTCATGTTGTGTCCGAAAATATAGAATATGTAAAGTATATATGGACGTCCACTAATATTTCCTTCCGATTACAAGATAAACCTACATCACGCGCAGAAGAGAAAGATCTCATCGGACGGTGAAGCTATAACTCTCTGGTCGGACCGAGGACAAATTTCAGCATCAGATATAACATATATATACATACATATTCTGTCCATATTTCTTGTGTTGATGAAATGTTCATGTTATGTCCGAAAATATAGAGTATGTAAAGTATCTAAGGACACCACAATCAAATGCCCTGATATATTGACAAATGTCGGAACACGTTGGGTATCTAAGGCGTATATGGTTACCACAAATCAAAAGCCATTATATATATATTTATATTCGCTTTAATACTCTCTATGTTCTCTATATGTTTGGACATTTTATATTTGATTTTTGTGTACGTAGATGCTTTAGATACTCTATATGGTCGACATAATATGAACATTTCATGCCAAAAAAAATGGACAGAATATGTGTAAAATAAATACTATGTATTATACTAAAAATAGTAATAAATGAGCAGAACCTTACTACCATATCTTAATCAATATTTTTATGTAAAATATTTACTTTTCGATTAATATATGAAATTCATTGAATAACAGTAGATGCTCGGAATGTCAATTATATATATATCAGCGAACTTTATCCCATTCCCCTCATTAAGACACTGTCGCTTCAAATAATGGAAACTTCCAGTGCACTGGAGAAATACCTAGTAGAGGTAAAGCGGCAGCCGCCGCCACTAAATTCACTCTAGGCCGGGACACCACCAATACCATTATCACCGCTGCCGTGAGTCCATACTCTTCAGACGGAGAAGACGGGCCGTATTTTGACCTGGAGTTCATGACCCCCAATGAAGATATTGACGAAGAAGACCCCACATCAAAAGCCCAAGGAGATGACAACTCCACTCGAAAAACAGAAAATGGAGGCGAAACTGGCCATGGATCATCTAATGTAAAATACTCAGATTATGAAAAGGAAGAAACGCTAAACTCTTTTGTCTCCAGCGACGAATGCACCAAGGAATTAAATGCGACCACTTCTTCGGACGAGCTCTTGTTTAATGGAGAATTAGTTCACATTGAGTCCTCAAGTGTTTTACTGCATGAATCTGATCAGAACTGTAAGTTCCCAGTTTCTTTGCTGAAATCAGCGGCCAAATTTGGTGTTGTCCTGTTAAAGCTGAAGAAATCTAAGCCTGAACCGAAAGAAAGTATGTCAAAAACGGAAGAAAATCAGGGTGAAACGGGTCGCAAGTTTTTTGCTTTTAGTAGACAAAATGATTCTAAAGAGAAAAAACAAGGAGAAGAGATGAAACAAAATATGGAGATCAATTCAGATCAAGTGGACAGAAAATCTAAGCAACATTACTATTTGAAAATGGTGAAGCCTTTGTATGTACGTATGTCAAAGGGTTACGTAGGGACAATGAGGTTTTATGGGCAGCTAAAAATATCAGGGGCGGAGACCGGCGACAGGATTCCGCCTCCAGATAATGCGGCATCGGGAAAAGGGAAGGATGGGAGGATGAAGGTTGTGGAAACGGCGTTGTCCGGCTATGTGAAGACCAGTCCAAAGCAACGGATACAACTGGGGATTCTGGCCAGCAAGAGTCGACCGACCTCTGTAGCCGGGGCGGCGGTGCCAGCGGCTAAGATGGCGTGCAACCGCCGCGATGACTCGCTGTTGCAGGTGCAGGATGGGATTCAAGGCGCCATTCTTCATTGCAAAAGATCATTCAATGATTCTATGTAGATTAAAAAACCAATGTTTTGATTTTCTTTTTCAAAATAATTAAGAATAATTAAATTATAATTACTAGAATTTTCTTTCCTTTTTCATTCCATTATTCACTATATTTCGTAGCTAAAATTTAGCTTAAGGTCAACTTCAACTTACTTTGGAGTTGAAGTTTAAGTGTAACATTAACTTTAAAAATAGTTTAATTTATATATCAAATATAAAACTCATTTTTAATTTATCAGTCTAAATTTTACACTAAAATGAATATTCTTGGAATATTTTCTAATATTTTATTTATTAAAACTAAATTTTATTCCATAAATTAAATATTAATTTAAAATATACATTAATATTAGAGTTTTTCATTGGTTATTGAAGTTATTAATAGTAGTTATGTAACTATAAAATTTATATAAAAAATTTGAACATTGAAATTTATTATTTTTAGCTGTGAAACATTTAAAAACAATTAAAAAAATATTAACAAAATTATATATTAAATTACATATCACATATAAAATTAATCTTAAGATAAATTTAAACTATAATACGAAGCACTCAAAATATTAAAATAAAGTTTATGAAATAGTAATAAAATACAAATATCCAACTTCTAACTAACAGAATTATTATATAAATCTCACAAATGGTAGATTAATGTACCACGTAATGAAAATGAGCCTCTTTATCCTTAATTTGTTTTAAACCGAGCAAGAAATTATTTGAAATATTATGTTTAACAATTTCCACTTTCAGACGCGGTGCTTCCATAGCATCTTGGATTGGTGTGTCCAAGTTTCGTTCACCCTCGATAATCATAATATACATTATAGTACATGTCGTCATGATGTCTTGCAAGTGTTTCTTCTGCCAACCATGTGCCAAAAATGCTACAATCGCAATTCGTGATTGAAGAATTTCAAATGCTCGTTCAATATCTTTTCTACAAGACTCTTGTTTCATTGCAAATATTTTTTTCGGACCACGTAGATCATGAATTGTTTGCACAAGAGTTGAACATTTTGGATATATGTCATCAGCTGAGTAATATCTTTCCACCAACAAAGTAATCTACTGTATGAGCAATACCTTGTGCAAGTTTTGAAACTAGACAGGACACCTCAAGATATTAATGTCATTATTAGATCCTGGTATATCAAAAGAAGCAGTCATATCCAAAGATCATAATCAATCAACTGCTT